>CAUYON010019295.1:0-34781 GCA_963573935.1 Arctocebus calabarensis | reverse complement strand
AATTCTCCTTTTCTTCTGTTATCTAGTATAGTCAGCCCTCTGTATCCATGTGTTCCTCATCTGTAGATTCAATCAAACGTGGATCAAAAATATTAAAAAAATAGGGGAGTGGGGTCTTGGTGTGTGCCACACCTTTTGGGGCAAGACAGGATTGTAAGGGGGGACTTTATCTAACAAATGGAATCAGTGTAAAAATAAATAAATAAATAAATAAAAATTGCTTCTGGGGAAAAAAATAAAATAAAATTTGTGGCCCAAAAGTGCAATTACTTTTTTACATCTACATATTGAGTTGATGTAACAGTAATTTTGGCGATTGTTTTATAGAGTTTATGCATATTTTCACCCCTAAATAGCAAGGTCCCTGACATTGTGCTTACCTTCTTTGGATTATGGCAGCCATATTTATGGCTTGGCTTTGTATTTGTACAACTTTTTGGAAACTTACAGCTAAAGTTTAATTCAAATCACGTAAGGATCACCTTCAAAATGCACCTGCTTGGTTTCTTTCCTGAACAATTGGGTCAGTTTGTATTTTTCAAAACCTCAAAACCCTGAAGTAGACCAAGTTCTTTAATGTTCATGTTGTAGACAACCTGCTCGTCTATTTCACACTTACCGTTTTGCAGCTGGTAAGACTTATAAGGCATCACAGAGCTCCTCAGTGCTATGCTGACACTCCTTGTGTCAGCAGGAACTCCCAAATATCACTACCTCTAAGGGGAAGAACTTTTAAACACATTTCTCACCAGACAGGATTTCATTTCCTTTCTCCTTAGGAAGTCATTTTTTTCCACTATCCCTATTCTTTGCCTATGAGAGTATTTATAATTCCAAGGTATATGGATCTATTGTGTACTATGTTGTAATGTTAGATGGATCGTCTTCAAAGAGCATGAAAACTATTTCCTAGGCACTTTAAAGATAATGGAGAGTAGTTTTTAATGAGACTGACATGAGAATCCCCTCGTGGGGAGCCCCATCTATAATTAACGAATGCTTCAATTTGCCACGACTTGTATTTGAAAATGGTGGTGAGGGGTTGAGTCAGAATGCAAAGCTGTGAGTGGCATATTAAGGTCCCCTCTCAATATTTTTCCTGGCAAAAACTGAAATTCAGAAAATACTGTATTGGCTACTAAGAATGTTGCTTGATAGTTTTGTTTGTTTTAATTTTGGAGATGGAAATCAATAAATGATGGGTACCCGCAATTGTGGCTGAAGTCAAACAAATAAACAGCCTATATATTCAGGATCTAGATGATTAGGTGAGAGAAGAGACCTGAAATTCAGCTTTACAAAAACAAAGCTTTAAGACACTGTTCCTTGATGATCACAGTATATGTACAAAGTTCTTTTCTAGCAGGCTCCCCTTGGTAAATAGAAAAAGTAATATGACCTCCTGGCTTAGCTGGAGCTGGAACCAGCTGCCAGATGCAAAAGACAAAGTTACAAGGCTACGATTGGTGTCCTTCCATGGAACGTGGCAATGCAAATATTGAAATGTATGTAAAAAACACTTCTGTTGTGAGAAGAGAGATATTCCTTTTGATCTCGTTCCTTGATTTTTGCCATTTTTTGCCTTTTTATTTTACCTAGTGGGTAAACAATAATTATGCACATTATCTCTTATCCTTATAAGCCCGTATTTTCAGTATTATCATTTATAATTTATGGGTAAATCTGAGACCCATAAAGATCTAATTTTACTTTGTTAACAAGTGACTAGCTTGGTATTAAAATAATCTTTACCATGTACCCCCACCAACCCTAAATTCAGTAGAACTTTAGCCTCTGTTATTGAGTTATAGAAATTAGATATGCACATATCTGAAAAATATTTATTCACATAAATTATATGAGGTCAATTTACAGATCATTTGACTTTTGAAGTAGAAAGTGAGAGCATTTGGTTAGCTTTTGTATCAAATTTGTGTTATTTATAAAGATACCTTTAAAATTGTTTGAATATTAAGTTGCATTTAGCAAAAATAAGCATGCAAATGATGGCAATTTAACATTTAGTTTTACTTGGGCATTTTGTGATCTTTAAATTTTTGTGATTTTAATTTAACCATACTTCATGGGGAATTTGTTTAGTTCATTTTTTTAGCATGAGCCAATGTTAATTTTAATCACACAGACATCCTATTGTTTTACAAAAAAATCTTATAAGAATAATTACCTTGCCCTGTTTACAAATTGTATAGCTTAAATAACAGTGCCATCTTCTGAAAAGGACTAGTTAGACACAGAAAAATTTTCAGAGGGCTCACTTTGGTTGGATACACAGAGGCTGATGATTTAAAAAAAGCAAAACAAACAAACAAAAAACCACCAGAGGAGAAGTTAAACAAAGGCTAAACTTAGAGTGAGAGAAAACTCCAGGGTATAGGAAAATCAGAACATCGATGAGTAACTGTATTAGACAAAAAGCCTTGATATGTTATAAAGTAGAGCATTGCTTCAGGCACCTTGAAAATTTTCTGATATTCCAATTGAATTAATTATATTGCAAATGAAACATTCTGGTTAATCAAAAGACATTTGAGGAAATGGTATGATTTAATTACAAATAAACAGGTTAATGAGAATAGGTTCCTATAATTCTTAAGCCTCCTCAAAATATTCTGATGAAGGGCTGGACACAGATGGGATTGTTAAGATGCTAATATTAAGCAAGAACTATTAATTATTATTTCTCAACACTGCTTAAATTTTACTGATGCATTTGCAGTTGGTTAAAAGCATATCAGGCAGGCAAGTCCATTTTCAAAGAATTGTCTTTAAAATAAGCTTTTTGTGCTATTACTTCCATGATATTTCTAATTTCTAGTAGTCTCTTTTCCAACTCTATCTCAATGACAGTTCAGCACTTACTAATTCAAGTATTTTTGCCCTTTTTTCTTCTTTATTTGATCTAGTGGGTAAATAATAATTCTACATATTATCTTTATCACCCTGCAATGTTGCCCATTGTGCAAACATATATCTGTTTAGTAGGTGAATTCAGTCCATTTACACTTAAGCATGTGAATGGATGCTGTGATTATAATGAAAGGTTTGTCCTAGAATGCTTTTGAATAAAAATAAATACTATGTGACCCCTTTTATTGCCATTAAAAGAAAGACAACCTAAAATGCACTAATGATAAGAATGCATTTCAAGGATTCTATATCTCTGTAGTTGAAGTAATGTAATCCTGGCAATACAAGCAGATGACATGCTGTTTCAAAACAAGTCTACTGAATACATTTGACAATGTTAAATGGATTATTGTATTTTTCGTTGCCTTAATGCATTTCTTTACAAAAGTTTTAGATTTCTTTATGACATTTTCCAGTATAAATGTCTAAAGGGAAACTGAAAATTTAGAGAAAATCTGAACTCTAGGTTCTTTTTTGCCTATGCTTTTTTTTTCTGAATTTATTTATTTTAAGTTTGTCTCCTGTCTACAGCGTATTTTTTGTATTTAGTTTTGTTGGCCAATGCGAAGATGTATCTATAGACACACACACAGTGTGTGTATGTGTGTGTGTGTATGTGTATATATATATATATATAAATGAGGGAGAAGAAACTTGAGGCAGGGTGCACGCATGCAAACCTACGGAAAGGAAGACTATAGCAGGAGATATGTCAATGATATTTACCCTTAACAAGGACGTTTTCTGAGAACGTGACAGTGCGAAACAAGAAATACCTTGATTCGACTTCTAGGCTCAGTGGTAAGAGGGCAAACACTTGAGAAACTACATGGAAACAGTGTTTTCAGTGAAATGTGTGCTTTGAATTAGAATGAGATCATTCAGGAACTACTGTATGAGATTCTTCAGGGGGCAGAGCGAAGGGATGTTGGGAGTTGGAGAGAGGTGATAATGATATAATATTAGAGGATACCTAAAACATATGGGATGGGTGCCCTGATGAGAAAAAATAAACTCACCTTCTAGGGATCGTGATCCTGACATATACAGGGGTTTTGAAACTGCTTGGGTTAGTTTTGTGTTAGCTAGTTTTGTTTGTTAGCTTTGCCTCCTTAGAAAAGTTTCTGGAGAAGTTGAGAGAGTTTTCTGGAGGGCGCTGAAGTTTCAGGAACGAGGAGACTCCAGTGTCAGGTGGTCGGAAAATCAGAGAAAGGCAGGGTGTCAGGAACAAGCCCGTACCTAGGACCTTCCCTGCACAGTCACTTTGTTCCCCAGGTGGGTGGTATCATGGAGGTGGTGTTGTAGTACTTTTAGCTGTGCATGTCTCCAGACAAACTTAAACATCAGTGTCAGTTTTCTTTTCTTTTTGTAAAAAAAATAATAATGCATGGCTGTTACTGACATGAAATGATTTTTTTTTTCTAGACAAAGTGTATACTGTGGCACATAGTTCACCAAGAAGTGGCTTTCTGGTCTTATTATTGAAAATGATTTTAAGAATTTGATGCTGAGTGAGCTTTTTTGATTATTAAACTCGATAGGTATGCCTCAAATGGCATGTTCTGAAAAAGCAAATAGTTTCTGATGATATATGCAGCATTAAAGTGTGTATTTATGGATTTATTGACTTATCTTCTTGTTAGGGCATTTTTCTGAGCTGTTCAAAAAATATCTCTTTGAAATAATTGTAATTGGTGTTGTAACTGTAACAGGGTTTATAATATTAATCGTAATCTGAATACCACTATAGTTGGCTCAGTGAATCCATAAGATGAACATAACAAGCCCTATGAAGTCTAGAAGCTATTTCTGGTGCTAACATAGCCTTTAAACCCCAGTATTTGGTTATTGAATTTTCTCCATCTGTCAAGTTTGTTTATATTGACTCTATGGGTTTGTTTTGATCTATAGGAAATTATAGGCATAAATTTTTAATTCTACTAATCCTGATCAAAGAAATAAAACTTCTCAAGGGTAAGGAACTAAAAATAGTCTATTTATTAATTTAGAAAGCTCTTAAAGTATTCAGTGATATGCTCTGGACAACATGTACTTCAGAAATCTCTCTTTTTCTCTCTCTCGTACTCTGCCCATTCGTTTGGTACTAAGCATTCAGGCCGTGACAAATAGTTACCTCAACTCAGTATAAACAGAAATGATTGGATTGCTCCTATTTTCTTAAAGCAATAACCTTTACAAATGCGTGATAAAATCTTTTTGCTTTTCATTCAAGAATAATTTATCTTATTTGTTATACTTCTAAGCCATGGTTGCCTAGTGTTGGACTCTTTATAAATGATGGTGTCAGAATCCAAAAACATCTTAGCATTTTTTGTTGTTTGTTTGTTTTGTGATAGAGTTTTGCTCTGTTACCCAGGGTAGAGTGCAATGGCATCATGCCTCACTGCAGTCTTAGACTTCCGAGCTCAAGAGATCCTCCTGACTCAGCCTCCCCAGTAACTGGGACTATAGGTGCCTGCCATGATGCCCAACTAATATTTTTATTTTTAGTAGAGACAGGGTCTCACTCTTGCTCATGGTAGTCTCAAACTCCTGTGCTCAACCAGTCCTCCTGCCCTGAACTCTCACAGTGCTAAGATTTCAGATGTGACCCACCACTCCCAGCTAGTCTGTTTAACAAAAGAAAATAATCTGTCTGTCTGGTTAACAGTAAAAAAAAAAAAAGAAAAGAAAAGAATAAATAAAATAAAACCACTAAGTGGGTCATTTTTATGAATATTTGAAACCTGAACATGAGACAAACCATATAATCATGGATAATAATTACCATTGTTAGCATGAAAATATAAAATGATTTCTTATCATTACACTTTACATAGTGGTTAGAATTATATTAAGCATTTTTCACCCACACTAACTCCATGGATTCCCATAGTCATCTATTGGGGACAAGTATTCTTATTATTCTCATATTACAGAAGACAAATGCTTGAAGAATTCAACTGACATGCTTACAGTTTCACAGAGAACTGAAAATTGAGACTATAACATGACTTGAGGATTCCACCAGTGTCATGCCTTTCCCACAGGTGTTGATTTGAAAAATTCTATTTGTTTCTCATTTAATGCCACTATCTTCAGCCCTAATTGTTTTTCCATGTTCCTAAATTTCCAAGGAACAACATGTAAATTCTCCCTTTGGTGAATTGTCTTCTTAAAATTTGCATTTACATTGTTACCACTGTGAGTTTGGAGCCTTTATCATTTCACACATAGAGTTTGAGTGTGTTCCTTCTTTAGCCCAATCTTTCTCTGTTCCTTCCTCCACAGCTCTCTACCAGATCTTTCTATAATATGGCATTGTATGGCTCCATTTTTAATACTCAATTAAATTTTTCTTAAAATAATATTCAGACCTGGTATGGCCTAGGAATCTATTCATCTGCAATATAATACCTTCAACCTTATCCTCTATCACTTTTTTATTCCAGACTTGGGAAAGGAGAAAAAAGAAGGCCCTATACCATATGTTTAAATATTTAAAAGATGTACATACAGCCATACATAAATAACATATGATTTCTCTTTCTACAGTAGCCTCCCCCTGATCTGTGGGAAATATATTTGGAGACTCTCAGTAGATGCCTGAAATTGCAGATAGTACTGAACGTTACATATACTGTGCTTTTTTGATCTGATAACTAGAAAGGCTACTAAGTGACTAACGCAAGGGAAGGAGATACACCATGATCCACTGGATCCATGATTTATATTTAGAGTGGGATGGAATAAGATGAAGCAAGAGTTTATCAGGGTACTCAGGATGGCAGGTTATTTAAAAGGTATGAAATGCTTGTTTCTGGAATTTTCCATTTAATATTTTTGTATTGCAGTTGGCTACAAGTAACTGAAACCACAGACAGGGAAACCACAAATAAGGGAGGACTGCTGTAATTTGATATACTTTCATATAAAATTGAAAAATATGTGTGAAGCTATGTTTTTATATGGCTTAAGATGAGCAAAATATTAAATATGACTGAGTACAATTATTTTGTACATGCATGGGTGTTCTGATAATGGGATAGGGAGTTACAAAGTCATAATTATTATGCAGTGATTTCAAAGTGTTTACTTTTCTTGCTTTTATTTCAGCACAATCACTAATTATTTAGCATATCATAAATTGTTTTTACATGATTTGCACTGAATAGAGAATAATACTCTAAAGCTGGGGCCCAGCAGACCAACACTGGTCCATGGCCTCTTAGGAACCAGGCCACGCAGCGGGGAGCAAATAAGTGAAGCTTCATCTGAATTTACAGCCATACCCCATTGCTTGCATCTCTGCCTGAGCTCCGCCTCCTGCCAACTCAGCAGTGACATTATATTCTTGCAGGAGCATGAACCCTATTGTAAATTGCACATGAGAGGGATCCAGGTTGTGCGCTACTTATGAGAACCGAATGTCTGATGATCAGAGACGGGGCTGAGGCAATGATGCCACTGACACTGGGAGCAGCTGCAAAGACACATTCTCACTGGCAGAGAACTTCAACTGAACAGACACCGTAATAAATCAATTGCTTACAGACTCATATCACATTGCTGTCAGTGAGTGGCAAGTGACAACTGAGCTGCATCTCTGTTATGGTGTAATTGTTTCCTTATTTATTACAGTGTAATAATAATAGAAATAAAATGCACAATAAATGTAATGCACTAAATCTTCCTGAAACCATCCTTCACCCATAGTCCACGGAAAATTGTCTTCCATGAAACAGGTCCCTTGTGCAAAAAGGTTGGGGACTGCTGCTCTAAAGTCATGATGCCCTAGTGATTAACCATCGACCACACATAGCTATTTAAATTTAAATTTAAGTTATTTAAAATTGCTAAAATTGAGTCGGCTTCAAGTACGCCAGCTACGGACATGGACATCTCACCAGATGCTCTAGGGTAAGATGGGGGAGAGGGGACTCTAGTCACCTCTCACTGGATTGTCCTGCCCAGAAATCAATGCGAGGGCACAGTGAGATGACAGCAAAGGACTCTAGGAGCCAAAGAAGTCTGGAGCAGAGGAAAACTGGCACAGAAAGAGTGTGTGAAGGAGTCCAGTGACCCAGGGGCGAAGCCTGCAGGTGGAATCCCGGAGCGATCACGCCAGCAGGAGTGCACTGCTGCCCCCCATGGTGGTGGACTGGAGACTGGAGTAAGTCCCGGGAAGGGCTGTCCCTCCAGGTGAGCAAAGTGGAGAGAAAAGTGCAGGAGCTGACATCCTGCTAGTCTCCCAGGTGCACACAGAAATTGGTCCCTTGGCAAAGGAAAGGAATTCTGCCACTTTTGAACTTCTGCACTTGAGCCTATAGGCAAACTTGGGGGGCAAGCAGGTTTGGACCAGGAGAGGGCTTGGCAGGAGGCTGGCAGCCTCAGCTCCACCACTGCAAGAGAGAGCACCACCAAAGGAAGGAATAGCTTTCAGGGTCCCAGCACCTGCCTGGCTCTGACTGTGCCTGCGGGCGAGGGCAGACACTCAGGCTGCCTCTCAGGGAGACACAGGCGAGTTAGGTGCCGCCAACACACAGACACTTTTGTGGCCTCAGGGAACTGTTTGGAGAGATGAAAAATGGGAGGAGAAAAACATAAATAATAATTGTGTTGGGCAAGGTGCAGTGACCCATAGTTGCTGTCCTAAAACTCAAAAGCCAGGGTGGGTAGGTCGTCTCTCTAGGCCTGTCTCCTATAAAGTCTGGTGGGAGCTTCAGGCCCTCAATTCTATGCGTATTGAACACTTGCATAGCAGCCCCACCTAGATTAAAATCAAGCAAACCACGAGAAAAAGATCAGGTCTCTACTACAACTAGCTAGTAATTTCCTGCTCCCACCCTATGACGCAGGAAAAGCGAGCTTTAGTTTTCATTTCCTAACCCCAGAGTGCCACTTGGTGCCCAGGAAATATATTGCATTATATGTTTATTTTATTTTGTTTTTCCTAACATCAATGTTTGTATCTTTGTTATGGGGTTTCCTGCCTTTTTTATCTTCTTTGATCTTTTCTATCCTCTTTTCTTTCTTTGTTTTTTTTTTGTGGCTATTTTTATACTTTTCTCATAAATCTCTCAAATGACAAATAAGATGTCCCTGACCTATTTTTCCTTTCTTTCTTTCTTTCTCTCTCTCTCTCTTTCTTTCTTTCTTTCTTTCTTTTTTTCATCTATTTTGTTCTATGTTGTTCTATATTTTATTTCTGGGACAGAACCTTGGCATTGACTTGGCTTAAGAATGCCATGCACCCCTGAGTTAAGCCATTCCTCTAATTTTGGCCACCCAAGGGACTGTATTGGCAGGTCCCTGCCATGATATTCAGCTGACTTTTTCCTATATTTGGTAGAGGTGAGGTCATGCTCTTGCTCAAGTTGGTAAGGAGATTCTGATCTAAGGGGACCTGCCCACCCTGGCTTTTGAGTTTTAGGACAGCAACTATGGGTCACTGCACCTTGCCCAACACAATTATTATTTATGTTTTTCTCTCCTCCCATTTTTCGTCTCTCCCTTTCTTGTTTTTATTTTTTTTCTCTCTTTTTTTCTTTTTTCCCTTCTCAGTCTTTTCTCTTCTCTTCCTTTTGTCCCTGTACCAAAAGGTCACTGCAACACACAACCACAGAGACAAGGAAAGTTAAGAAGGAGGAAGTGAGAGGAGAAAGTAGGGGAAGGAAGTGAAGAAGTAGAAAACATACATGAGGAGGAGATACGTTCTTCTCGCCAGCTCATGGATCATGCTCAAAAATTGACCATATCCTAGGACACAAACAAACCTCAATAAAATTAAAAGAATAGAAATTATGTCCTATATCTTTTCAGGCCATAAGGGAATAAAGATGGAACTCAACTCCAACAAAAACCTTCAGACCCACAAAAGTCATCGAACTATGGTCTCCTTGATAGATGTAGAAAAAGAATTTGATAAAATTCACCATCCTTTTCTGGCAAGAAAACTTAAGAAAATAAGCATAGATGGAACATTTTTTAAACTGATAGGAGCTATCTATGGCAAACCCACTGCCAATATCATGAATGGAATAAAACTGAAAGCATTTCCACTTATAACTGGAACCAGACGGGGATGTCCATTATTGCCACTATTATTCACTATAGTGCTTGAAGTTCTAGCCAATGCAATCAAGCAAGAGAAGGATATTAAAGGAATTAAAATGGGGGGAGAGGAGGTAAACTCTTGATCTTCGTTGATGAAATGATCCTATACTTAGGAAACTCCAGAGACTCAACCACAAGACTCCTGGAAGTGATCGAAAGACACAGTAATGTTGTGGGGTATAGATTCAATGTCCAAAAATCAGTAACCTTTATACATGCCGATAACAATTAAGATAAGAAGCAAATTAAGGGCACAATTCCCTTCACAGTAGCTTCATAGAAAATGAAATACCGGGGAATATACCTAACATAGGAGGTGAAGGATCTCTACAGAGAAAATGAAACACAGAGAAAAGAAATAGCAGAAGACATTAACAAATGGAAGAACATACCATGTTCTCAGCTGAGAAGAATAAACATTTTTAAAATGTTTGTACTAACAAAAGCAATCTACAGACTTAATGAAATACTCATTAAAATATCAATATCATGGGCAGTGCCTGTGGCTCAGTGGGTAGGGCGGTGGCCCCATATACCGAGGGTGGCGGGTTTGAACCTTGGCCCCAGCCAAACTGCAACAAAAAATAGCCGGGCTTTGCGGTGGGTGCATGTAGTTCCAGCTACTCTGGAGGCTGAGGCAAGAGAATCGCTAAGCCCAAGTGATGGAGGTTGCTGTGAGCTGTGACGCCATGGCACTCTATCCAGGGCAACAAAGTAAAACTCTGTCTCAAAAAACAAACAAACAAATAAACAAACAAAAAAAATCAATATCGTTCTTTGAAGAACTCAAAAAAATAGCTGTTCATTTTGTATGGAACCAGTAAAAAGCCTATATAGCCAAGGCAGTTATTAGCAATAAAAACAAATCTAAAGGCATCAGTTTACCAGACTTCAGGTTATAACGCAAGTCTGCAGTGATCAAAACAGCATGACATTGGCACAAAAATAGAGATATGGACATATGAAACAATAAAAAACCTAGAGATGAAACCAGCTTCATATAGCTATCTGATCTTTTACAAACGAAATAAAAGCATGCACTGGGGAAAAGAATCCCTATTCCACACATTCTTTTGGGAGAACTGGATAACCACACGTAAAAGACTGAAACTGGACCCACACCTCTCACCACTTACAAAAGTTGATTCAGGTGAATAAAAGGTTGAAATGTAAGGCACAAAACGATGAAAATCCTAGAAGAATGTCTTGGAAAAACTCTTGATGACATCTACCTGGGGAAAGTTTTTCAGAAGGAGACTCTACTAGCAATAACAACAATAGCAAAAATAAATAAATGGGGCTGAATTAAGCTAAAAATCTTCTACACAGCTAAGGGTATAACAATTAAAGCAAATAGGTAACCTTCAAAATGGGAAAAGATATTTACATGTTATGAATCTGACAAAGGCTTGACAACCGGGATCTATACAGAAGAGTCAAATTAATAATAATATAAAGGAGCAAACAATCCTGTCTATCACTGGGCAAGAGATATGAACAGAACCTTCTCTGAAGAAGGCAGACAAATGGCCAACAAACACATGAAAAAATACTCATCATCCTTAATCATCAGAGAAATGAAAATCAAAACCACCTTGAGGTAACACCTAACCCCAGCGAGAACAGCCCACATCACATAGTCCTAAAGTTGCAGATGCTGGTGAGGGTATGGAGAAAAGGGGGGGGGGGACACCTTTTTACTCTTGGTGGGATTGCAAACCAATACAAGATGTATGGTGAATCCTCAAAGAGCTAAAAGTCCACCTTCCCACAATCCCAGTACTAGGTATCTACCCTGAAGAAAAAAAAAATCCTTTTACCATGAGGACATTTGTATTAGAATTTTCATCACAGCTCAATTCACAATTGCTAAGACATAAAATCAACCCAACGGCCCATCAACATATGAATGGATTATAAACTGTGGTATATGTTTACCGTTGAATACTATTCAGCCATAAAAAGGTAGAGACTTTACATCTTTTGTATTAAACTGTATGGAATCAGAGAACATTTTACTTAGTCAAGTATCACAGGAATGGAAAAGCAAGTATCCAATATACTCAATACTAATATGAAGCCAGTAGACAAATCATACCTGCCCACACAAGAGAAAAACACAATTAAACTCAAGTGGGAAGAGGGGTCTAGTTCTACATATGTACAAGTGTAAAAGTAATATAAATTATGTAATATTGCAAAATATTTCTCTGCTGCCATGTGAAACTTTGGAGAATCCCACTCTATTTCATATGTACCTCTGGAACCCCAGGATGGAACATGAAAGGAAGCAAAAAGGGACACTTTGTTATTTTTTTATTAAATCATAACTGTGTACGTTAATGCATTTATGGGGTACAATATACTGATTTGATATACAATGTGGAATGCTTACATCAAACTGATTAACATAACCATCACCTCACTTACTTATTTGTTGTGGTCAGACAATTATACTCTACTCTTCATAGTTTTGAAACGTATCACTGCATTGTGTACATTAGAAAGGGATACTTTGAACTACTAGTGGGCACTTATTTTTCATTTAGCAGAACTGACTTGTATTTATGCTGAGGGAAGGAATTGAACAAGTTAATTAATTTGTCTTTTCTCTATCTTAAATGCTTCTGCCACTCAAATCTTTCCCAAACTCTGGGACAGCATTCATCTTCCATGCTGGCAGTGGCCCAACTCTTAAATCTTCATGGCATTTGGGCGCAGTCATCTTTTGTTTTGATGACAAGATCTGGGTGATGGGTTTCCCTGGGGCCTGAACAGTGTTTGATGAGAGCAGATGTTTGGGATGTTACTGTGTGCTAACACTCAGTGTCACATCCTGAGTAACACAGCCACTGAAGTGTGACATAATAACTTTATTTTTGTGTGTATCTATGACATGTGGTTCTCTTTAAAGCACCAGACAAGTCAGAGGATCCTCTTGCTTGGATCCAAGCATTTCACTGCACTAGAAACCTTTCAATATGAACAATCTGGTATAATTGTCTACAGTTACATTTTCTGAAATGTTTATGTCCTTCCACTTACACAATTATAACCTTTTAAATCTAAAATAATTCTGATTTTTCAAGGTCAGATACAAACCTCAGCTTCCCAGTAAAACAATACTAGTTTAATCCTTAGCAGAAGTACCCCTTTCTTCTGAATTCTTGAATCACTTATGCCTCTGCATTAAGTTTACAAGGCATTACCTAAAGGAACTCCCAGACAGGACTATTTCAAGAATTTCCCCAGCCACCTTCAGTGAGAAAACTTCTTCTTCTTCTTTTTTTTTTTTTTGTTCTGTTTTTACAATTGAAACAGCCATGTTAAAGAAAACTAAACATAAATGCAATCACTGAAAGTAATTACACGTTTTTAATACAGTAATTCAGTCATGTTCATGCATACTTTAATCATCCACTAGATTGCTATACCCATTTGGGAGAGAACAAGACATTTTATCACTTCTCTGCTCAAATACGTATGTGCTTCCTATTGAATAATGACTGTTTTCTCCCCATCTAGATGTCATGGTCTCTTTCATGTATTTGGTCTGTATGATCTACTAAAGATATCTACAGTGATAAATAAATAAGAACAGAGTCATGGGTGGTGAGTCACAAAATAATCCAAGTCAAGGTCTTCCTGACTAAAGAGAATGACTTGGGAAGGTGATGAGTGAGGAGTCAGGGAGAACATTTTATAATTGTGTGTACTGACACGGCGTTCCCAGGCTACTGTGAAAAGATTAGGGGAGAGAGGGGTGTTCCAATTTTATGTTAGGATCTTGTTAGCAGCCCAGGTTACAACTCTTCCCAACTTCACACTGATAATTATGATTCAGGAGAAAACAAAACTGAGCTATCTATATATATTTTAAAAATATGAAAACCCACTATAAAAGTACTATCAATAAGCAACTAGTGCAACATTCTAACTTTAAAGATCAATCCTTTTCTTCCCTGTAGTGGATTTGTTTTAAATTTCAGCATAATTTATTGTCCTTTTAACTATCTATAATGATATATATCCTGTCCCAAGTATTTCTTAGATATATTTTTTTCCCAAGCAACCTGACGCAATGCTTGTATATAGGATTGTCAGATAATATAGAGGAGTCCCATTAAATTTAAATTTCAGATAAGCAATGGATACTTTTGTAGTGTAAGCTCAGTGTCAAATATTGCATGGGACATAATTATGCTGGAAATATTAATAGTAAAGTGAGCATCTTATATTTTAATTCGCTAAATCTGACAGTTCCATTGTGGGTCTAGATCGTCTTTTCACTCCCTATATTATTTTCACATATCTGTTAGTCTAGTTAATGTCTATTTTCTAGTGCCAGAGGGAGACCGCAAACAGATCCTTTTCTCTCTGTCCCAGAGATTCAAAACCATGGCTTTATGTTTGAACCACAGGAAGATCTTTAAAATAAGCCACATGCTCAGGAATCATCTAAGTCTAAAATTAAGTCTAGGCATTTGCATTTTAAAAGCTTCCAAGGTTATAGTGATATGCTGATATTATTTCTAAGAAAAGCTCACAGAAGTTATCAGTACCTCCCTTCTCTTCTAAGACCTGCTAGAAAAGGAATGAAAGATTCCCCAGCCAAAGAGAGGACTACAGGTGAAAATTTATAAATACTCCACCATATGGGAACTAACCCATGCTGACATACGAGAACTGTTAATAGGGGATGTCCTATCAGAATATAAATTGTTTCTTCCTAGTCTGGGAAGAGAAAGCCAATATTGTTTTGGTGGATCCTGCAGATACCATACTAGCAGCACAGGGCATTTACTTGTGTATCCCACCCTCTGAATAAGACTAATTGGGCAGGGGCAGTGTACGCAGGACTCAAGCACTATCCATAGAGGCTGGCTGGGGTGTATGGGGTGGGCTACTCTAGTTCACAAAGAACGGCAAGATATTTAGAGACTGGGTTTTCCCATGCAAACATAATTCACTAATACTTCAAAACATATAACTAAAAGCACTCTTTTATTTCAAATATATTAGTGTCTAAATTAAAAGCTGCATTATAGGCTGTGCATGGTGGCTCATGCTTGTAATCCTGGCATTTGGGAGGCCAAGACGGGTGGATTTCTTGAGCTCACTAGTTCGAGACCAGTGTAGCAAAAAGCAAGACCCCTGTCTCTACTAAAAATAGAAAAACTGAGGCAAGAGGATCACTTGAGCCCAAGAGTTGGAGGTTGCTGTGAGCTATGATACTACAGCACTCTACCCAGGCCACAGCTTGAGACTCTACCTTAAAAAAAAAAAAAGCTGCATTATAATTAAATTGCATTAGTCCATTTTATATCTGGGAACTAAAGAAAGACTTTAGCTGTATCAGTGAATGATCTAGCAACTGTAAAAGTAAAATCTTGTTATGCAGCTGTATTTATTGCAAATATCCTAGAATATCAGTCCCCAACCATTTTGGCACCAGGGACCCGTTTCATGGAAGATGGTTTTTTTCACAGATGGGAGTGGAGATGGGACAGGAGGTGGAGCTGATGTGGTGATGCTGTGGGGATCAATTTCTAACAGAGCACAGACTAGTACCAGTCAGCAGCCAGTGGATGGGGGGTGCAGCCCTAGAACATTACTACTGAAATTATGGTCAGCATCTAGACACCATTTAGAACCTCATTAGAAATGCAGCACCTCAGGTACTACCTAATACCCAGGAATTGGAATCTGCGTTTTACAAGTTCATCAGAAGATTTCTGTGT
Organism: Arctocebus calabarensis; assembly: GCA_963573935.1. Lineage (NCBI taxonomy): Eukaryota > Metazoa > Chordata > Mammalia > Primates > Lorisidae > Arctocebus > Arctocebus calabarensis. Next base: position 18,996 of record CAUYON010019295.1, on the reverse strand, counting down.
AAATGAAAATTTGAGAAGCATTTATCTAGAACTCTGGGGAAGTCATAGCTTAGAGGCCACTACTAAAACAGTATCAAAGCACAGTACAGTATGAAAATAATGCACATGTGAATACTTCATGATTATTGGGTAGCATCCTATTTTTGTCTTTTTTATTGATATTTAATTGTTGTACATATTTGGGAGTATGTGTGCTTTTTTATACATGCATATAATGCATAATGATTGAATCAGGTTAATTAACATTTACCATTTCTTTGTGTTGGGTACATTCTAAGTCTTCTCTTTTAGTTATTTTGAAATAAACTCTAGTCACCATACTGTGCTACGAACACTAGAACTTATTCCTTCTATGTAACTGTATTTTTGTACCCATTAACCAACCTCTCTCTGTCTTCCCCTGCCCACCTTCACCTTCTCAGTCTCTTAAACTGCCTTTTTACTCTCTATATCCATGAGATCAATTTATTAAGCTCTCACATATGAGTGAGAACATGCAATATTTGTCTTTCTGTGCCTGCCTTATGTTATCTTTACATAATGTTCTCCGGGTGTATCCATATTGCTGTAAATGTCAAGATTTTACTTTTATGACTGAATAATGTGCCGTTGTATATATACACATACATTTTATTTATCTATTCATTTGTCAGTGGACATTTAGGTTGAGTCTGTGTGCAGTAAAATTTGAGTGTGAGTGGAGTGGCATCTGGGCTAAGTGACTTAGGCTTAGCATGTAACTCAGCTCAGTTCTCTGAATGAGACTAGTGTCAGGGTTAAGTGTATTCTTAGGTTTGGGACACTGATTGTGACTAGATTTAGGGCTCAGTCTACAGTTTGTGCAGGGTCAATGTGAATTGTGTGACTGAGGTCAGAGCTCAGTGTATGACAAGATTCAGAGCTCAACAAGTCATTGGGGCCAGAATTTGATCATGATCAAGCCTCATTATGGTATTGCAATCAGGACTCAAAATGTAACTGAAGTCATTTTGTGACCTTGTTTTGGGTTCAGAGTATGACACATGGTCAGGGCTCTGTATGTGATCAGTGTCAGAGATCATCAGCCAGTAGTTGGTTTCAAGGTTTGCTTGACTAATTTTAAGAATCACGATATAACTAGAGTTGGATGAGAGTGTATTTCCTCTGTAGGTGACTACAGTCAAAACTCAGCAGGTAACTGGAAACAGGGAAAGACTGGGGTCAAGTGTCTGCTGTAAGTAAAATCAGTGATCATCATGTGCCCTGGGTTGGGACTCAGAGTGTGACCAGGGTATGTGACAAGATTATGTGCTCATCATAGGATTATAATCAGGTTTCAGCATGTGACTGGAGATAGGGCTAAATAAGTAATTAGGTCATGACTCGAAGTATGATCTGGGTCACTTTTCATCATGTTGCTAGAATATGTGCTCAGTATGTGACCAAAGATAGGACTCAATAGGTGACCAAGTTCCACACTCAGTGGTTCATTGTTTGTGGGCTAACTGGTGTCAGAGTATATATATGGCCAGGTTTCATGCAGAAATGTAACTAGGGTCATGTGTCAGTATAGAATCAGGTTCAAGTCTAAGCAGGGAAATGGGTCAAACATCAGTAGTAGTTTGCCCTGCAAGCTAGGGCAGGATTGCAAGTGTGATTATTGTCAATGTCAGTGCATGACTAGATTCAAGGTTCAGCCGGCGACTGGTCTCAGGGATAATGTGGGGGCTCATAATATGTTACCAGGGTCAAAGTTCAGTGAATGACTAAGGCCAGAGACCAATGTAATAAGGTTAAATGTAAAAGTGGTAACCAAGATGGGAATCAGTGGTTGGCTAGAGTCAGGGCTCATTATGTGACCAGAACATCCTAAGCCTATGACTGTCAGGGCTCAGCAAGAGACTAGAGTCAGGGATCACTGTGATATCACAGAATAGGGTCAATATTTGACCAGAGTCAAGGGTGAGGTTGTTAACACATTCAAAGATTAGTGTGAGAAAAGAATCAGGTTTCAGTGTGTGACTGGTGTCACCATTCATTGTGTGATAAGAGTCAGGGTTCAGCATATGACAAATGTGAGGACTCAGTATTTCACAAGGATCAGGGTGAGACCAGAGTAACAACTCAATGTGTTACTTAAATAAGGCCCAATGTTTGACCAAAATCAGAGTTCAGTGTGTGGTCAGATTCAGGGATCATCGTGTGAATTGGCTTGTGGTCATGTGAGCAGTTTAAGGGCACACTCAGGGGCTGGTGTCATACCACAATTTGTGACAAGAGTTAGGTCTCAACCTGTGACCTGGGTCAGGACACAGATAAAGTAGAGCTTCAGGAATAGGTGTATTGCCAAGTTAAAGGCTTAGCATGTAACTGGGACTAATGATTGGAGTATGACCAGGGGCAGTGCTGAAGTGTGTGAACAAGGTCAATGTTCTGTGTATTATGTCAGGACTCAGTGGTCGGTCTAATGTATGACCAGAGTCATGGCTCAGATTGTGACAAAGTTCAGCTCTGCATGTGATAAAGGTTGGTGCTCAGTATATAATTGGGATGGGGGCTTACATTTCATCCGGTGTCCAGACTCACTATGTGACTATGGTCAGAGCTTAGCAAGTAACTCTGGTTAGAGCTTTATAAAGTGAGCAGGGATGTGGTTTAGTGCGTAGTCAGTGTCAGAGTTTATGTGCTAAGACTCAGCATGTGTTCAGTGTCGGGGCTCAGTGGGTAATTAATTCAGGGCTCTGAAAACAACAAAAGCCATTGTTCAGAATGTGTTTAGGACCATGATTCAACATTGGACCAACCTCAGGGTTCAATATGTGATAGGGTCACTTCTCAGAGACTCAGTGGTCTGATATTGGCAACTGACCAGGGTGTGACCAAATTTAGTGACTGGTAAAGTCTGTGTGGAAACAGGTTCAGGGCTTGGCATGTGACTGAAGCAGAGCTTAGTAATTGGGGAGAATTCTTATCATATGACCAGTTAGGGCTCAGAGTGTGTCCAAGGTCAGGGTCCAGAGTAACTTGAGTCAGGAGTCAGACACTTCTGACTTCAATTTAATATAATGTGAGTTTAGAGTCAGTGTTCAGAGGCGACTAGCTTCAAGGCTCAGCATGTGAAAAGCATCAGCTCTCTGTGTGAGACCAAGTTCAAATTAGCTGTGATGGGATTATCATTCAGTGGGTCAGGATTCACTGCCAGGGTTAGGGTCTTGTGTGGTCAAATCAGAACTTGTCAGGTAACTGAGATCAAATCTTGGAATGTGATAAGTATTAGGACTTACTGTGTGACCTGAGTCAAGCTCTGTGTGTGACAGGGTTAGTGATCTACATGTGATGAGGTTCAGAGCTCAGAGTTTGATGTATGTGTGACCAGGATCAGACATCAGCAAGTGACAAGTTTTAGGGCTCAGCATGTAACCAGCATTAGAACTCAGATTGTGACCAGGGTCAGATTTCAACTTGTGACATTATTCTGGGCTCAGTGTGTTAATAGTGGCAGGGATCAGTATGTGGCCAGCTTGTGACTGGAATCAGTCTTCAGTGTGTGACTAACTTCAGGTTTTAGTGGGCATCTGGTGTCAGGGTCAATATGTGACAGGTGTTGGGGTTTGTGCATGGCCAGAGTCAGAGCACAAAGTACAACCGCAGATCAGCACGTGGACAGGGTCCAGCCTCCATGTGTGAATACAGGACTTGCTCAGCATGTACTTGTAGTCAGGTCTTAACAGATGAATAGGATTAGGTCACAGCCTTTCACCTGGAGAAGATCTCCTTGTGTGAGCAAGGTCAAGATTTAACATATGGCCAGGTTCAGGGTTCAGTATTACCTGAGGTCAGAGTTTAATGTATGACCAGGGTAAGGTGTCAATTTGAAAGTCTGCTCAAGGCTAACCATGTGATGGGATCTGCTCAGCTGGGGACTGGGGTACTATGTGTGATCAGGGTCAGGGCTCACCTTTGACCAGTGTCATGGTTTGCACACATCCTGTTGCTGCTTGCTGATGATGTTCTTATATAAGCTTATTAGGAATTACTATTACTAATTACTATTTAATTTTATTCTCTGGAGTTAATTATTGAATTTTTACTGCAGTAGTGGTAAGCATGTGAAAAAATATTGCTTGTTTTGAGCAGGGGAGAAACTTAAAGGGAGGTGGAATCTTACCATGTGGATCTGAATTTTGAGAATGACGCTTTTGCTCCATTGATCTCTCAGCAGTTCATCCTCGTGTCCCACTGAAGTACGTCTTGCTGCAGTAAAACAAAAAATATTTTCTCTGTCATGACTCACTGAAGCTGCTCCCTTTTCTAGACAGATGAGGCTTCCCTGAGGTGGGGTCCGGGGTCTACTTCAGTAAGTGGATGTTCCCTGAAGGCTGGAACCCATCTCTTCCCCCTGCAGCATTCTAGAGCCCACTGTATGGAGGAGAAAGAAGTGGGGTAGAAAAGAAAGCAGGTGACAAAAGGGAGAGAAGCAGAAAAGGAAGGGGTGAAGAGGAAGAGGTGAGAAGAGGAAGAGGTGACCAGAAGGGAAAGGGAGGAAGGCATACAGAGAAGAACTAGGAAGTTAGGGCTTAATCTGGGGATTCTGGGAATCTGAGGAGCCGGGAACCACCAGAGTCCATTGGTAGTCTCAGTATGTGCGTGTGGGCATGGTGTGGTGTTATATATGCACCATTGTGTAAATACACCAACTCCATCTCCTTTCTTTATGTTGCTTTTTATTTCCCTGGACATGCTAGCAAAAGGCATAGAGAAGTTTCCATTGGCAATAGAAAAACAAATGAGAAATTTGTGAGGAAAAGTCCTTCCAAATGGTTTAAGGATCATATGGTAGTTTAGTGGGGTTTTTGTTGTTGTTGTTTGTTTTGATTTTTAGGAACCTCTCTAATGTTCTCCATTTTGACTGTACTAATTTACATTCCCATTAAAAATCTATGTCGGATCCCTTTCTCCACATCCTCTCCAGCATCTATTATTTTTATTTCCTTGATAATAGCCATTTTAACTGGAGTTAGATGGTATCTAATTGTGATTCTCATTTGCATTTTTCTGATTATTAGTCATGTTGAACACTTTTTCATATGCCTGTTGGCCATTTGTACATCTCCTTTTGAGAAGTGTCTATTCAGATCTTTTGCCTATCTTAAAATTGAAGATTATTATTATTTTGAAGATTGTTTTGTTTGAGTTCCTTACATATTCTGGTGATTAATCCCTTGTTGGATGGAGAGTTTGTAAATATTTTTTCCCACTCTGTAAGTTGTCGATTCACTTTGCTGAGTTTTTCCTATTCTGTGCAGAAGCTTTTTAGCTTGAAGTAATCCCATTTGTCAATTTTTGCATGAGTTGCCTGTGCTTTTGAGGACTTCTCAAAAATCTTTGCCCAGACCAACATCCTAAAGCATTTCCTCCAAGCTTTCTTGTAGTAGTTTCATGGTTTCAGATCTTATACTAGGTGTTTAATCCATTTTGATTTTATTTTTATGCATGAGGTCTAGTTTTGTTCTCTTGCATATTATTACATCAAATATGTATCAAGGTTGGATGCATGAACATCCTGTTTATCAAATGGTCCATAAAATGCCAATTTTCTCAATTTTTGAATCCAATGATATCTATTGAAAGTATGCTGTACTTATATCAATTTCATCCTGAGTTATTTACACCCTATGTAACAAAAATGTTTTCCAATTTAGTTGTAGATACAGACATAGAATTTGAGTTATGCAAAGGGACCCTAGAAGTTATATGATTCAGCCCTTTTAGATCAATAGAACTATGAAACAACATATATAAAGTTAGAGTCAATGTTCCCAATGGCCAGGTCAGTACTCATACTTGTATATCATGACACCTTTTCCCATAAAGTCACCATGAAATGTTGGAGACCTATTCTTATATTCTTGATATATAGAATCCATGAACTTGCTAAATATAAAGAATCGTTTGATGGTAATCCAACCAATCTCAAATTTGAGGGTATTATAAATTAATACCAAACTTTCCAAAGGGTTGCTTTCCATTGGGCATCAAAATACTTAATTTTACATGTCTTTTGCCTAAGAAAGTTACTATTTGGTAGTAAAGAGAAGAAACGGGATTTTCTTTTTCTCAAAAATTGAATTCTGTAACTCCTATGTTACAGACTAGAGACCTCATGAAGTTAACTGTTACATCTGAGTAGTCAATTAATGCAACTGAGAAACATGATGTGATCTTACATAGATCAGAAAGGAAATTACAAACTCAACAATGAACTGGGTATGAGTATTAATCGATAATTAAAAACAGAAACATATTTACGCATATGAAAAATATCAATAATCAAATAAATGTCAATTAAAGGAAGAGTACAATATTACTTTGTCAAATAATACATTGAAACTTTAGCAATTAATTAATCATTTCTTTTTATACCTGACTGGTGAGAGTGTTGAATAACAGGGTTTGCCTTGTGTTGTTGGGAAAATCAATTATTAAAATTTTCCAGAGTGTTAATATTTTAATTAATTATCAAAATCCTTAAGTAGAAACATGCCTTTTAATTCAGCTCATTAGTAGAAATTTACATTAATAACCATTATTGTAGAGATGTTATTGAGTATAATTAGCAAAAGCCACTTTTTAATAATTGATTTTCATAATGAAACTATGGACACCCATCAAATAAATTATAATACACCTTTATGGACACAATGAAATGAATTGGATTTTGCCAAAGAATTCAAAATTGTATTGCAAGTTATTTAATAAAAAGTTACAAAGAAAGAACAAAATTTAGAATAAAAGAGTATGTTCCAAATTTTAGATACTAAGATTAAACATGAATATATAGATATACTAAGGGTTAGGTTATGTATAATTTTACTTTCTTCTTTTATAGTTTTTGAAATTATACATTTTCATCAATAAAATAAAATTCAAAGGTAATAATAAACTAGACATTTTTGGACAGATTACAAGAGAAAAAGACTCCACAAATTGTTTTAAGGCTTATTTGTGCACATACAAGAGAGATGCTGGAAAGGAAAGCAGTGTGGAATCAAGGAGAGAATATCAGCTTTTCTATCATTCGATCAGGATTTAATAGTGCAGATAAATTATCCCCTCACAGTCAAGTTTCAGTACTTTCTTCCTTTCTTTGTTTGAAATATGTTACGTGGTTATCAAAGCATGTTATGTAATATGATTAGGTTTGTATTCATAAAATAAAAAAAGAACAACTACTTATGTAGTTAAAAGTGAAAGACAAAAATTGAAGCCATTCGAGAGAACTTATAAAAATTTTTTTATTTCATAGTAATCATGTAAAGATTGCAATTTACTCCATTACGTAATTGCATTTGGTTTAATATAAATGTATTATAAATAGCTTAACATAATTATGCCCTCCTGGAGATGCTCCATATTTACTCTGTGCTGTCACATCCCGGCCTATAAAATTACATGAACATCTACATTATTACTGCCTTAGTCTCAAGAAGAGACATCACAGCATATATATATATACTTTGAGATGGAGTCTCACTTTGTTGGCCCCGGTAGAGTGCTGGTGGTGGCATAGCTCACAGCAACCTCAGATTCTTGGCCTCAAGCAATTCTCTTGCCTCAGCCTCCCAAGTAGCTGGCACTACAGGTGTCTGCCACAATGCCCGGCTATTTTTAGAGATGAGGTCTTGCTCTGGCTCAGGCTCATCTCAAACTCATGAGCTCAGGCAATCCACCTCCTTCAACCTCCTAGAGTGCTAGGATTACAAGCGTGAGCCACCACACCTGACCTAGCTTGAATACTTTTGTGGCTGTTTCAAGGAGTGCCATTTGTATCTTACTTACAGTAGTGAAATTTCTACTTTTTATCTGAGTATACAGTGAACCAACTGTATTTCACATCTTCCATGGCAGCTAGGTGTGGCCATGTGACTAAGTCCTAGACAATGGAATGTGTATTGGAGTAAGGTGAGATAATTCTAGGAAGTTCCCTTAAAGAAGGAAATGCTTCCTTAAAGGAGTAATCCTTCTTCTGGTTTTTCTTTCCACTTAGATGGGAGGCGCGGTGTTTGGTATTAGAGCAGCCACTGACCACAATGAAAAAGTCAAGGCGAGAGGTTGGCAGCACAACAGAATAGGCTTCTGCAAGTGCTATAGAGTCTCTGGAACACCTGCCTGGACTACTGTTTAAAATTGAGCTTTGCAAGGGTATACTTTGAAATAACTAAGAATAAATTATAAATGTCTTACCACAAAAAATAAGTAAGTGAGGTGATGGTTATGTTAGTTGGTTTGATTTAAGCATCCCACATTGTATTTCAAATCATCACGTTGTACTCCATAAATGTGTACAGTTATGCTTTAATAAAAAATTAAATAAAAAAAGTTAGCTTTGCTCTTGCTTAACTCACTACTATTTTGAATTTATTGGCCATCTACAGCCAAGTCTAAATTTACATGATATAGTGACCTTTTGGATTACTGAACTTTGCTGAGAGGAAGGAGGAAGCAGCAGTGACTCTTGTCCCTAGAAACTGTTCAATACTTCAGTCTCTAGAAATTTATTTGTCCTGTCCTACAATAGCCTGAGCTTGGTCTTTCTATTAGTGGTTATTGCTGTTATTTTTACTCCTTCATAACTCAACTGCAGCTCCTCTGAAAACAGGATTAGACAGATCCTGTCTGGACAGAGTAACAAAGTGTATAGAATTTTGCAATTTGCTGATAGAGCTTTTCTTCCAGCTTACAAAATAAGTCTCAAGTGTATTGGGTAAAATCAGTTATAGTTCAAGAAAATGCTTTTTACAAGGCTTCACACACATCTGGCACCGTTAAATTATGCAGTACTCACCTTGGTAATTCTAATTGATAGAAGTGAAGAAAACATGATAGTTAAAGTTCCTGAGTAAGCAAAGTACTGTTCATGATTTAACACTTACACAAATTATCTGCTTAGAAAATACATTTCAATCTGTTAAATGCTAGACTCTAAAATTGAAACTTCAATGACTCTGAAAATATGAAATTATTTTATGCCTTTTGAAGTATATTTAATAACTGTGATTAATTCTTATTTGCATGATTTTTCCTATATTTCATCAGCTTTTAACTGTGTCCTCAGTGTGAAGAAAGGTAGTTACATCCATGTGAAAGAGGCAGTATTCGTTTTGTGTCATGATAACCCAATAATTTAAGTGGTATATGTTGCATTCATGTTGAAATGCTAAGAAATGTGTTAAATAAGTACATTCGCTTTCATGAGGAAACGTGTCTCAGATTATTCATGACATACTTGAAAACAAGGAGTTTGTCTTTTTGACTCGCTTATAACAACCACCTGCATCTTTATTCTATATCATAATTCTTCAGAATTCACGATACAAGTATGACTAAGGTGTGATTCTTTTTAATTCTCTGTTTTTAAAATAAACTTTACTATAGAGGACTAAACATCATACGACAACAGTTACCAATAGCATAACTCCTCTGAGGAATGACTGAGAACAAAACATTCTCCTGGCAAGCCTGGAAATCTCCTGTGACTTGGAAGGCAAGCCACCAAGTAACTCAGTAATCCTGGAGGAACAAAGTTCAGGCCTGTAGTAGTGAGGCTATTGTTAAACAGTAAGCATTTTAGGACAGTTCCTTGAAGGATTACTGGAGAAAAATTGCATTTGGTATTCTGGAGATCATTTCCATACCACCCTAGAAGACCATTTCCTTGAGTACATACTCTACTGGCACCTATGAGGTCATTCCCCCCCCCCACACACACACGAGCACGCAGCCCCTGTATGTCTTTGCTTAGTAATCTTTCCGCCTATTATGTATCTTCTCAATAAAAGGACTCTGCGAGAAGTGCCCAGGGCTATCCTGCACCTATGGGTAGCCCCACCTCTTGCAGCGCGTACTGTCGATCTGTCTCGCGTGATCATTTATGCGGTCGCGATACTTTACCCTGATTCAGTCATTACATATTGTATGCCAGTGTCGAAATATCATGTGTGTCCCACAGATATGTGTGATTATTATATATCCATATTAATTAAAAGTAAAAATCAAAAAACAAAGATAGAATAAACTTGATAAAGGAAAGAAAAACATTAAAGTGATAGATTGTAAAATATTCAGAGAGGGCATATAGTTTTAGCTGTGACGTATAGCTGAACACTTGTAGGTACAAAATCAATCTCTTTGCAGTAATTTATGAATGAAGAATAAATATTAATGTTATCAGAAATAGTTTAGTAAACATGTTTGGTCAATTGATTATAAGCAAAGTCAGAAATTCTGCTTTGGTTTGCCATATACTCTTGACAAGAAGCACAAATTAACAAGAAATTCATATTGTATATTCTTTTGTCCCCAAGGAGAATTTTGAATGTTGCTTTTTGATAATGGTCACAGAGATTCACAGCTATTAGGCAGCCTCTGGATCCCTAGGGAAATATGTTTGCTGGCACATGAAAGAGTATTGCTTACTTTATATACAAATGACAAAATTCTTTCTTTTTCACTAGCTCTTGTTTTTCTGCAAAAGACAGGGAAAAGGTAAAAAAAATATATAAACCGCATTTTTAAACAAAGTGAATTTTCACTTAACAGTGTACCTATCCTGCCAAAAATATCTGAGAAGGAACTATAAACTTCAGCTCTTACTCATTTATTTAGTTATTATCCTTAATATGGACCCAGAACAATAGTTTTGGATTAAAATGTGAAAACGACATCTGACATGCTCTAATAGAATTAATGGTGAATGTGGAGATTCTGTACAAAAATCACAACTGTGTTCGGAGAACAAGATGAATAACTACAGGAGACAGAACATATAGGAAACTATTCTCATGGCATTCACAGATTCTCTGTTCGACTAGGGACTAATAATGTTTTAGCATATTATTTTCTTTTAAATTTACAAAATTTATTATAGAATATTTCATGTCTTTGTAGAAAAATTAGCCTTTCGCAGAAGGAAAAATAAGGAAAAAAAATGAATGAAAATCTATGTAAAATGCAACCACTTAGATCATCACTGTAATCACTTGGGGTCAATTTTCCCTATACATACATATATAGTTGAATGATAATGGAATTTCATACTCTTTTGTCATGAGCCACAAACATATTTATATTACTAAATATATGTCTATACAATCATTTTAATGGCTACCAATAATGCTTCTGGCTGAAATATTATGGGCAAAAAACTAAAATTCCATACCCAGAATAGGTATTTGTATCTGAAAGAATAAACCACTGATTCTTCCAGAATAGAAGAGTCTCCTCAAGGAAGAGTATGTAATAGAGGCTCAATGTTGCTTTCTCTTGCTGGCATTCAGAGGCAGAATAGCTAGATTAGCTTTGCTAAGAAGGGGATCATGCCTTGAGTCCATGCTACCCTCCATCTCTGCCACCATAACCACTCCATCATCCCAGTTCTCGATGGCCAATGTTGAAGTTTGGCTAAAATCAACAAGATGAGTCATTTTGTCAAAAAAGTTAGTTAAGTGGATCTTCAGTGGAGGATGTTTTCTGGAGGGTATAAACAGGATACAAGATATTCCTGGTTAGTTTCTATTTCCATATGCCTTTATTCCAGAGTGCTGGTCTTTTATCTTCAAAACCTTCTGCTTTTACAACCCTGATCAGCTGAACAGGGCATTTGTCACTGCCCATTAATACATATATAATTGCTCCTCCATATCCATGGGTTCCATAGATTCAACCATGTGCTGACTGAAAATACTATATTTGAAAAAAATAAGTGGTTACTGAATCTGTACAGACATTTTTCTTATTATTCCCTAAACAATACAGGTCAACATCTATTTAATTACATTTGCATATTAGGTATTCTAAATAATTTAGTGATAAAATATATAAGAGGAAGTATGTAAGTTATGTATGTACAAGTACTACACCATTTTATATCAGGGACCTGAGAATCTCTGGTATCTACAGAGGCTGGGGAACCTGGAATCAAACCTCCACGAATACTGCAGGGACAACCGTATACTGCAACCTCTGCACTCTTCTAATTTTTTTTTTTTTGATTGCAGCTGTCATTGTTGTTTGGCAGGCCGGGGCTGGATTCAAAAACCTGCCAGCGCAGGTGTATGTGGCTGGCGCCTTAGCTGCTTGAGCCACAGGCCCCGAGCCTGAGTCTTCTTATTTTTAAAGGAAGTGATGAGCCAGTGTATCGCTCTCAGCTCTACTTAGCGGGAACAATTTCCCATTTTCCATAATCACCCCACCATCTGAATTGACATCAGTAGACCAAGATCAGGTGTTTTCCCTTTTTTCCTCATTCAGCTGTTCTTTCAAGACTGCTTATAAAGCAACTGATGTGAGCCGAGAACAGACCAAGTTTGCAATGATGCTGAGTGACAGTGGAGTCAGGACTACTTGCTTTAGATATTCTCTATGGAGCAATATGAGAAGAGTATGAGGTCAACCCTAAAGATGAGATAGATCCTAAAAAAGTTAACAGGGCTATCTATTACCAATACTCCTGGCTGCTGGTCAGTGCATTCTTTATGAAGAAGGACCTCAACGGTGCGAAATATTGGCACCATATCTGCCAAATATGAACTATATTACTATCTAAGCTAATGTCATATTTATTCTTTCAGATTAATCTCAAAATTTGTTTCAAGAAGCAAATACTAATTTAATTCAATTATTATGGAAATTTAGATATTGATTAGAGATTGTTTATTTCTTAACATCGAATCTTTTTTTTTTTTAACATTGAATTTTTGTAATCAAGATCATGTCATGGTTCCATTTTGCCAGTTCTTCCAGTCTCTTAATATCTTTAAATTTTTCAAAATAGCTGTGTATATTACTTGTTCGGTTTATTTCTCTTATTATTTATGTTCTCTTATAAAATATTTCCTATTGTTTATTGATTGAAAATACAAAGTCATTAAATTTGGTTTATCAAAGACAAAGTTCATAACTTCTATACTTCTTTATATAATTTTTCATTAGTTTTCTCTGGATTTTCAGATAGTCAATCATATAATTTGCCAATGAAGATATTCAAATATTGAACTATTCTGGGCAAGGTGGCCAACTACAGACAGCTTTTGTCAGAAGCGCCTATCTAGAATGAGGACAATTAGATTGAAGTGAATGTGGAATAGTTGAAATTGGGAGGTAAATGACAAGGAGAAGAAATCAAGGTGCTCAGGAATGCCAGTAAGAAGAACTGTGAAGAAGACAAGAAAGAGGAAGGGACACCTGAGCTGGCGAGTTCGAATCCAGCCCAGGCTGCCAAACAACAATGACGGCTGCAATCAAAAAATAGCCAGGCATGGTGGCGGGCACCTGTAGTCCCAGCTACTTGGGAGGTGGAGGTAGGAGAATTGCTTGAACCCAGGAATTGGAGGTTGCTGTGAGCTGTGATGCCACAGCACTCTACCCAGGGTGACAACTTGAGGCTCTGTCTCAAAAAAAAAAAAAGAGGAAGAGAGGGAACAGGTAACAGTTATGGAGCAGACCAGCCAGGCAGAGCTGGGAGAATAAAAAATGAAGTGGAATCCCTTCCCCATCCAGGGGCTCCCTGAGCCTCTAACCACAGGCGTTCTCACCCCACGGGAGAGTGCCAGGAAGGAAGCAAGGCCCAGTTTTCCTGTACCTAGGAATATACTCCTCTGGGTCCCCCTCCTGCCTGCCAGAATAGTGAGCCACTTTGGCTCCAGCTGCCTTGCCCCTTTTGTAGCCACAAGTCAACCCCCATCTATCTTGAGTTGCCCCCCAGACTCCCCCAGCAGAGGCCTACTTCCCAGCGCTTGGGCAAGTCGGAGCGCTAGCCTGGCCCAGACAGCCTGGAGGGGCTGCCCAACCCCCAGGCACCAGAAAGGTGAAGGAGCTTTGAACCCTATCTAGTCCCAAGAGCAACAGGGGAAGTAAGGGTGACAGAGGCCCCTTGCTCTGTCATTGGCAACTAGCAAGGTCCGTAGCCAGCCACAGGAGAAAAGGGAGACAGACTCTGTCCCCATAACGTGTCTAGCAGGATCTCTGAGGGACCTCTGCATCATGTGGCTGGGTGAACTTAGTGTGTCCCACCCTCCGCTGGGAGAAAACGGTGGCTCAATTACACTAACTCTGGTAAGGCAAGGTCTCTCCTGAGTCTCCCTCCTGCTAGGGGGAACTGTCTGCAGCCTCTGGCGTGACTCTATCCTACATCTGTGCCCAGGGGGTCCCCAAGCCCCCTCATGCAGACTTGGAGAGAAACAGGTCTAGTCTTGGGTGACCCTGCTCTGGGAAATTCCTGGGAAGCAGATGGCAAGCCATAGATTGCCCTCTTCCAACCACAGGCAAAAGCCGTGGCCTGGACTTGGGTGAAGACCACACCTTTTTGAATTTCTTTGCCCACAGGGCTTGAACTGTGGCTGGGACAGTTCAACAAGCCACTGTTTCTCATTCCCCTGCCACAGGTAAAAGCCCCAGAGTTTCAAATCTGTTGCAGACTGGACTCTGAAATACGACTCTGAACAGTTCGGTTCACTATCTGGGAACTACCCCTGGCCTAGGAGTGTCACCTGGGAGTCCTGCCCTTAGCCCCACCATGCCCAAACTGAAGATAGCGAGGTCAGTTCTCAGAGCCCCTCTCACTGTGCAGACCTCTCAGAGCTCTGGGAGGCTGCGTGCAGGAGAGGCCACAGGTGTAAGCTGCGGCTCGTTGGATCAGTCAGCAGTGAGGGAGAGTAGCCAGCTCGATGTCCTGGGGCCTCTGGATCTGCTTGCAGCCTGACAGCTTTAGTTTCCAAACAGGTCTCCTGGGTGCTGCTTAAGAGACTTTAACTAGATTATCTCTCAATAACAATTTAGGAACAACCTAACATTCCAGCTTAAAAAGCATAATAAATATATAAACAAATTGAAGATACACATGGGGGAGGGGGGACATCAGCAGAAGAACCCCCGCAGACCAGATCAACTACCCTAAGAGCTTATAAGGGAGATACAGCTGAGAATCCCATCCATAGAGAAATAGTTGAAAGGACAGAAATAAAATTCAGAATAGGGACGGGAAATAATATGAGTGGAATTGAGGAGAAGATGGAAATAGGAATCCAAAAGGAAGTCCAAAATCTATTTTGAGAAATCAGTGAAATTAAGGACAAACTCATCAGGGAACAAAGTCACCAAGGATTTGGACCTAACTAGAAAAGATATAGCAGAGCTCAAGGAATTGAAGGAGACATTCAAAGAGTTCAAAACACAATAGCGAGTCTCAGCTATAGAGTAGAACAGGGAGAAGAATCTGAGAAATTGAAGACAGGACTTTTGTAAATATTTTGTAAAGTATTGTAGTGCATATTTTGTCAATAAAGGTACATTTCACTAGGATTTTCCATTTTCTCAGTGTATGTGACTTTATGAGTGGCTTTTGGGAACAGTCTGTACTTTAAACATTTCTCAAGCTAAAACTTTGCCCTTTCCAATGAGCTAAAGCTTTGTCAGACTGAATAGAAAGACTTTATGGGGTTAAAAATGTGGAGAAAAAAAGAAAAATGAATTTGGTGGATTTAACAGGACTAGTCCTTAATATGCCATATCCACATTAAGACAGATACACAACGATGGTATACCTGTGTACGTTCTTTGTTCCTTCCCAGAGTTTTGGGATCAAAACCTGCTATTCCATGGAGGTATTGGGACACCAGCCTGTCAAAAAAATGTAATTCTCTCTTGATTACAATATCCTTGAATTAATAGAAAACTTAGATTCTGGTATTGAATCTTTAACCCTATCTTCTAATCTTAAATGCATTTGGAATGACCCACAGATTCTTCCTTAATTGATATAAATTAATGTTAATGAGTTCATAGCCAACAGCTAATTGAAATCTTTGGGGCATGAAATAAATATTAGACTTTTTCATCCTTATTTCTTTTTTAAGCAAAGTAAAAAGGCTACTTGTCTCCTGAGCATAAATTGCTGTATCCACTGAGTCTAGTTTCTGGAACATAAGAGTTTGATGAGAACTTGAATAATCAGCTAAGGATAATTATGTATCTTTTATAAACAAAGAAAGATTTCGTATAGATGTAGGGTCAAAGGACCACCCTACAATAGGAACTTTAAAAATTGTAACTTTTGAAAAAAACTATAAAATTTGTACATTATTAGTTATAAATTGAAGGATTCAATACCCAAGGACCACAATATCTTTACTTTGTTAACCTACCTTTTGAAATAAAATATAGTAAGTATTGTGTAAAATTAATGTCACCAAAGTTAATATTTACAGAGATGAATCAAGAGTTACTTTTAGTTAAGGAAATCTACAGCCACTATATTGGTAATAAATTTCATTCTGAAAATGTCCAACAGCAATTTTTTTAATATTCTAATAGAGCAGTGGTTCTCAACCTTCCTAATGCCACGATGTATTTTCATTGTTACAAAGGGGTCGCGGCCCACAGGTTTAGAACCACTGTAATAGAGTTTACAAGAGTTCCTCCATCATCAAATGGGTTTTAAATTCTCCTTCTTCAGGGTATAAGATGTTTAATCTCCATGTAGTTTTATTTGAAATCAGTGAATAATAATGCTGTATAATTCAGAAAGGCAATTAAGAGGGAAAACATGTCAAAAGTCAGAACAAACACAAACTCTTGCCAGTAGAAGACAGATGCAATCAGAAAATGCTTTTCTTATTAAAAAACAGAAAATAGCATTCAAATTAATAATCAGTGTATGGAAAACCCACCAAAATCAACAGTTGACAGAATAATTTGTTTTTAGAGTGCTTACCGTCTCCTTAACATTTTTCAGTGTGATATATATCAGCTACTCCTAGAAAAGTTAAAAATAAGTCACAGGGCCTTTCAAAGTCTTTTAATTTAGTATTTTAAAATGTCCTTTTTTAAAAAAGAGCATAGTATATTTTCAAATTAATCCTTCACAATTTATCATATTTAGGCATTGCCATCTTCTCAAGGTTTGTTTTGCCTTTGACTTAGTTTTAAAACATGATTGGTCACAACTGGTCATTTTACTGTCTCCACGTGTGCACAAGTATTTTCAAAAGATCATAATTTTTAAGATTCATGGCTTAAAATATATACATAATAGTTTCTTAAGGATAAAAAGAAAGACTAAACTTTAAGTGTTTAAAATACCAAGTCTGGATAAATCAAAGTAAGTGATAATAAACCCCCAATCATTTCAAATATCAAAAACAAGTTCTGTTTGCACTATAGGCATAATAAACTCTTTATTTCTCTCTATAGGACAAATTAACAGAAGGTTTCTCTATAGGTGAGGGGTTGTTAACATTGTGAACTACTAAAGATGCTTCCCAGAACTTTAATTTGTCTAGGAACATTTTACTCTGGTTTGCAAAGTGATTAAAGAAAACAGACAATGGGACAGCGCCTGTGGCTCATCGAGTAGGGCGCTGGCCCCATATACCGAAGGTGGCGGATTCAAACCTGGCCCTGGCCAAACTGCAAGAACAGAAAAACAGTCGGGCGTTGTGGTGGGTGCCTGTAGTCCCAGCTACTAGGAAGGCTGAGGCAAGAGAATCGCCTAAGTCCAGGAGTTGGAGGTTGCTGTGAGCTGGGTGACACCACAGCACTCTACCGAGGCTGATAAAGTGAGACTCTGTCTCTACAAAAAAAAAAAAAAAAAAAAAATTAAAAAAAAATAAATAAAAAGAAAATGAACAATGAAAGAGCAAAGATGCTAGCATAAAAAAGAAGGAATTACATTGCAAAGATTCATGGAGACCTCAAAAGTATTATGTTCTTAAATTATATAACTTTTCTCTCCCACCTTTAAGGGATCATTAACGTCTTGGTGCCATGTTAGTCGATGGGAGGAAAAACATTACTCAAGATTGTCTGGTACCATTAATTTAAAGAGCAAAGAATCATATAATTATTTATTCTTCTCCAGACAGGTTTTTTCTTCAAATCTGTGTGTATGAAGGAGATTCTTTCTTGACCCCAGAGTGATTTCTATGTAGTAAATTTTTTTAAGGCATGCAAATTTCATATATCATGTACTGTAAAGTTGCTTTTTTAGGGAAATGGTTGCTTTGACATTCTGTTGCATATCATTAAGATAACTTAATTCGGGCAGTGGCTGTGGCTCAAAGGAGTAAGACGCTGTCCCCATATTACAGAGGTGATGGGTTCAAACCCAGTCCCATCCAAAAAGTGCAAAAAAAAAAAAAAAAGAAAGAAAGAAAAGATGACTTCATTCTCACATGAACAACCGTATGTGTTGCTTTGACATTCTGTTTCATATCATTAAGATATCTTAATTCTCACATGAACAACCAACTGTATGCATGGGCTTATCTGATAGACAGTGTCACTAATTTTGTTTTTAATTTTTGTGAGTTGGCCACATTGGGTGGCATCATTTTTGAGATTTTTTAGGAGCATGTAAAAAACTTCTCGACCAACAGATCCACAGAATATATCAGTACACGGAATGAAAAATTCTAAAAAGAAGTAAAGAAGTAACAGACAAGGCAGTTTACCAATGATTCCAATTTTGAAGGCTGTCACTAAAAGAACAGTCCTTATAAAATGATTTTTTTAAATAATTTTATTGAATCATAATTATGTACATTGGTTCAATCACAGGGCACGATTCATATACATTCAGAAATATTTTGATCGTACTGTTACAGATATCCTTCATGGCATTTCCTTGATCACTATATAAAGACATTAATACTCTACCTTTAATAAGTAATCTTAATGGAGTTAGATGATCTCTCAAGGTAGTTTTGATTTGCATTTCTCCGATGATTAAGGATGATGAGCATTTTTTCATGTGCTTGTAGGCCATGCGCCTGTCTTCTTTCTCTTCAAGTCCTTTTCCTACCCTGAGATGGGATCACTTGTTCTTTTGTTGCTAATATGTTTGAGTTCTCTGAAAATCACAAATTTTAACAAAGATTTTTGAGTAGACTATCTTGGTACCCTTTGTACTGTAGTATATGAAGTAATCCTCTACAGATTGTCAACTATTGAACTTTTGGTGGA
>CAUYON010019293.1:0-11981 GCA_963573935.1 Arctocebus calabarensis | reverse complement strand
TCTGCAATTTTGAGATTTTGTGATGTGGGCCATTCTCACTGGAGTTAGATGGTATCTCTGGGTGGTTTTGATTTGCATTTCTCTAATAATTAAGGATGATGAGCACTTTTTCATATATTTATTAGTCACTCATCTTTCTTTTTTTTTTTTTTTTTTTTTTTTTTAGAAAAAGCCTCAAGCTGTCACCCTGGATAGAGTGCTATGACATCACAGCTCACAGCAACCTCCAATTCCTGGGCTCAAGCGAGTCCCTTGCCTCTGCCTCCCAAGTCGCTGGGACCACAGGCGCCCACCACAACGCCCGGCCATTTTTTGGTTGCAGCTGTCATTGTTTGGCAGGCCCGGAGGCTGGATTTGAACCCGCCAGCTCAGGTGTACGTGGCTGGCGCCTTAGCCCGTTGAGCCACAGGCGCCGAGCCTAGTCACTCATCTTTCTTTAGAGAAGGTTCTATTCATGTCTCTTGCCCATTGATATATGGGATTGTTGGCTTTTTTCATGTGGATTAATTTGAGTTCTCTATAGATCTTATTTATCAAGCTTTTGTCTGATTCAAAATGTGCAAACATCCTTTCCCATTGTGTGGGTTGTCTATTTGTTTTGGTTGTTGTCTCCTTAGCTGTACAGAAGCTTTTGAGTTTAATTAAGTCCCATTTGTTTATTTTTGTTGTTGCAACTGCCATGGCAGTCCTTCTTCATGAAGTTTTTCCCCAGGCTGATATCTTCCAGTGTTTTTCCTATGCTTTCTTTCAGGATTTTTATTGTTTCATGCCTTAAATTTAAGTCCATTATCCATCTTGAGTCAATTTTTGTGAGTGAAGAAAGGTGAGGGTCCAGTTTCAGTCTTTTACATGTGGATATCCAGTTCTCCCAGCACCATTTATTGAATAGAGAGTCTTTCCCCCAAGGTATGTTCTTGATTGGTTTATCAAAGATTAGGTGGTTGTAAGATGTTAGTTTCATTTCCTGGTTTTCTATTTGATTCCAAATGTCTATGTCTTTATTTTTGTGCCAGTACCATGCTGTCTTGACCACTATGGCTTTATAGTACAGAAAATGCTCATCATCTTTAATTATCGGAGAATGGAAATCAAAACCACTTTGAGGTATCACCTGACTCCAGTAAGATTAGCCCACATCAAAAAATCCCAAAACTGCAGATGCTGGCATGGATATGGACAGAAGGGAAAACTTCTACACTGCTGGTGGGATGTGCAAACTAATACAGCTTTTTTGGAAAAAAGTATGGAGAATTCTCAAGAAACTAAAAGTTGGGCTCGGCGCCTGTGGCTCAAAGGGCTAAGGTGCCAGCCTTGTAAACCTGAGCTGGCGGGTTCGAATCCAGCCCAAGCCTACCAAACAACAATGACGGCTGCAACCAAAAAATGGCTGGGCATTGTGGCAGGCGCCTGTAGTCCCAGCTACTTGGGAGGTGGAAGCAGGAGACTTGCTTGAGCCCAGGAATTGGAGGTTGCTGTGAGTTGTGATGCCACAGCACTCTATCCAGGGTGAAAGCTTGAGGCTCTGTCTCAAAAAAAAAGAAAAGAAACTAAAAGTTGACCTACCTTTTGATCCTGCAATTCCTTTACTTGATATCTACCCAGATGAACAAAAATCTTTTTGCAACAAAGACATTTGCACTAGAATGTTTACTGCAGCCCAATTCATAACTGCCAAGTCATGGAAGCAGCCCAAATGCCCATCAACCCAAGAATGGAGTAACAAATTGTGGTGTTATGTCTACCATGGAATACTATGCAGTCATAAAAAAGATTAAGACTTTACATCTTTTTTTTGTTTGTTTTTTTGAGACACAGCCTCAAGCTCTCGCCCTGGGTAGTGCCCTGGCATCACAGCTCATAGCAACCTCCAACTCCTGGGCTTAAGCAATTCTCTTGCTTCAGCCTCCCAAGTAACTGGGAGTGGACTACAGGCGCTCACCACAACACCTAGCTATATTTTTTTTGGTTGTAGCTATCATTGTTATTTGGCAGGCCTGGGCTGGATTCAAACCCACCATCTCTATCTAATGTGTATGGCTGGCACCTTAGCCACTTGAGCTATAGGTGCTAAGCCAAGACTTTACATCTTTTATGTTTACCTGAATGGAGCTGGAACATATTCTTTTTAGTAAAGTATCTCAAGAATTGGGGGGAAGTATCCTATGTACTCAATACTATTATGAAAACAATATATGATAAAATACAAATATAGTCCAGAAAGAAAGAGGGGAGAGACAGGGGAAGGGACAGAGGAAAGAATGGGGGGTGGTGGAGAGCAAGTGGAGGGAAGTATTAGGGGGGATCTCACCTAATGTGCACAATGCAAGGGTACATTTCTTTTTTTTTGAGACAGAGTCTCAAGCTGTCATGCTGGGTAGAGTGCCATGGTGTCACAACTCACAGCAACCTCAACCTCTTGGGCTTAAGCAATTCTCTTTCCTCAGCCTCCCAAGTAGCTGGGACTATAGGCGCCGGCCACAATGCCCAGCTTTTTTTTTTTTTTTTTTTGCTGTAGTTGTCATTGTTTGGCAGACCCAGGCTGGATTTGAACCTGCCAGCTCCAGTTTATGTGGCTGGCACCCTAGCCTCTTGTCTTACCACAGAAAGTAAGGTTATGGTTATGTTAATCAGTTTGATTTAAGCATTTCATAAATCATCACATTGTACCCCATAAACGTATAGTTATAATTTAATAAAAATTAAGTTTAAAAAAAAAATCATGGGGGAGTGGCGCCTGTAGCTCAGCGAGTAGAGAGCCAGCCTCCTATACTGAGGGTGGTGGGTTCAAACCCAGCCCCGGCCAAACTGCAACAAAAAAATAGCCAGGAGTTGCAGCGGGTGCCTGAGGCAAGAGAATCGCCTAAGCCCAGGAGTTGGAGGTTGCTGTGAGCTGTGTGATGCCACAGCACTCTATCAAGGGCGATAAGTGAGACTCTGTCTCTACAAAAAAAAAAAAAGAAAAAAATCATAGGACACAGTATGAACATGTTTATGTTGAAAGAAATGTGTATCCACATCTGCATGTATGGAATACACACAAAAAGATCTGAAAGAACACATACTAAACCTGCCAAGAGCTGGGAGGCAGCAGAACAGGGGAACTTTCATTCTACTCCACACAGGAACTGCTGTTTAAAGAAAATTTTCACTATATTACCAGCCTAACTATAACATCTAATAAATACATTAAAAAAAACTCAAAAACCAGGAGTGAGCCTTGGCTTTTAATTAACTGAATAAACTAAGGTTTCTTTCAGCACTGAAACTATTTCTGTGAAATGACCATAAGTTCTCTCAATTAGCCCTACTCTTTTCCCATCAAATAAAATAATCCCACCAATCAAGCAGTGGGATGCAAAGAATTGAGCACCAACTGCCCCAGAAAGGTTCACACTATACTGGAGAAGTATATTAGTTACAACACAGCAGAGCAGTTGGCCGGTAGTGACACAGACAAGAGGTCACATGAACCTCTTAGTAGAACATTACTTCAGGTCTACGGCCCAAGAAACACCACGAAGCAACTAAGATTTGAACACCTGCCTTCCAGTCTGACATATCAGAGGTGCTTAATATCTGCTGAAAGGAAGTAAGGTTCAGAGAGGAGTCTAACTAAAGTAATAAAAAATTTGATCTCAAATGGTAAGTTACCAGTGAATTTGGACACAAAAATCAGGCTCTCAAAAAAGGCAGCAATGGGAAACAGGGAGTGAGACTAGGGAGGCATTTATGTCACCAGTGCCCTGTGCAACGTACAGTCAGAAATACAAATCTGAGGTCAAGGGAAAGTCTGCGCAAATGTGGATGCTTCCACACAGCAAGCAAGCAGTTCCCCAGTTCCCAAGGATAGCAGGTACCAGATATCATTTTAGAGGGTATGAAGAGGCTAACAATGAATGGGTTAAAAGTAAACAATAGAGGGATGTTCCTCCTCTTTAGGGCCTTTTGTCTTCAAGAAAAAGGCTCAGCCTGGTGCTCAGCTCTTTCCAACAGAAGAGACATGATTCTGATTCACAACCTCTGCATTAGCTGGAAATAAACAATTCTGTTTTCATTTTTCTTATTTGTATACATACAAAGATTTTGTTGTTGTTGTTGTTGTTCTTGCAGTTTGGCCGGGGCTGAGTTTGAACTTGCCACCCTCAGTATATGGGGCCAGCACCCTACTCACTGAGCCACAGGCACCACTCATAAGAAAAAAAATGTCAATTCAACCAAAAATGTTAAGTAATAGTGTGGCAGTACAAAGACAAGGTTAAAAATAATAAAGATTGAGGAAAACTTCTAGCAATAATAAAGGAATCGGGCACAGTTAAAAGTAGAAAATGATATGGTAAGTTCACATAAGGATATCAGGAAGGGTTCAGTGAATTTGGATACCAGCGGGGTTTTGGTTATCTTAGGTGAAGCATGGGGACAAAACCAGACCATAGTGGGTTATGAAATGAGCAGATGAGAAAACAGAGGCCACAAGGGAATGTCCTACTCTTTAATGAGTGGATTATCCTTGGTGATGAAAGGGAGACAACCAGAGTGATAAAGTTGGGCTGGGAGTGGGGAGAGAAATATCAGGGCAAGAAAAACTAGAGAATATAATAGCTAGAAGGAAAGGAGGTATATAATTTACACATAAAGTTACACAAGAAACAGCAGACGGGAAAGGTCCAGGGCAGAAATGAAAAGAAGGCAAAACATGTCTTTCTCTCACTCTGGCAGAAAGACTCCTTGTAGACCTAAATTTGTAGATGCAGAGGAGGGAAGCTGAAGTGAACTACAGAGAAAATCTCCCACAAAGTATGAAGTTTGGGCATTTCCTGGTCTAGGAGCAAAGTTAAAATATAGGCTGGAGAAGAGTTAGGAGTCTGGAATAAATGTCCTGTAGAAACAAAAGGAGTCGTTGATGAAAAACAAACACTGATGATAGGTGTGGAGGACTGAGCTGAGGTTGCCCCCTCCAAACCCATACATTACCAACATCCCAAGGCTGTACAATTTTCTCCTCTCATAATTGGTCCTGCAAATGTCACTATTGAGGTTTTTCAGATAAGTGGTAGAACAAAAGGTCATGAGGTCAAAGATGTTGAGAAGAAAAGCAGTTGAACTAACTGATCATAGGGGTCACACCAGGTAGGTTAAAAAAAATTTTTAAGACACCAAAAGGGGGAGAAAAATGGAGAAAAGAGTCAGGAAGGCATTTAGAAATCTAGCTGTGGTCAGAACAGCAAGTTTCTAGGAGTGAGAGTTGAAAACCAGATGGCTCCCATCAGAAGGTCAAAGAAGATTTTCAAAAGTAAATCATATATTCCACAAATAGTTACTAAAAATCAATTACACTGGCTCAGTGCCAGCCACATACATCAAGGCTGCTGGGTTCAAACCCGGCCTGGGCCAGCTAAACAACAATGACAACTGCAATAAAATAAATAAATAAATAAATAAATAAATAAAAATTATGTAATATATATGTATATATAAACACACAAACATTTGTAATTGTGGTGACTGCTATAGGAGGAAAGTATTAAACAAGACTCTTCCCAAAATATGAGAGAAAGAAACCTAATTGGAGACTGGAGACAGAGGTCAATGAGGCCTCCCTGATAGTGATGTCCAAGCCTGGAGTTAATCAGGCCAAAATTGGAGCAAACATATTGCAATGAAACATGTGTAATTTTTAAGACTGGAAAGAGCTAGTGCATTGGGGGAAGTGGAAAAAGGATGGAAGAGTGAGAATTTCTTACTTTACTTTTGAGTTAAAAAACAGCCAATAAGTAGGGATCTAAAAATAGACCTACCAGTTGATCCTGTAATTCCACTACTACGTATATATCCAGAAGACCAAAAATCACATTATAACAAAGATATTTGTACCAGAATGTTTACTGCAGCCCAATTCAAATTGCTAAGTCATGGAAGAAGCCCAAGTGCCCATCAACCCATGAATGGATTAATTAATTGTGGTATATGTACACCATGGAATATTATGCAGCCTTAAAAAATGGAGACTTTACCTCTTTCATGTTTACATGGATGGAGTTGGAACATATTCTTCTTAGCAAAGTATCTCAAGAATGGAAGAAAAAGTATCCAATGTATTTAGCCCTACTATGAAACCAATTTATAGTTTTCATAACCCAATTTATAGCCCAAGAATATGGGGAAAGGAGAGTGGTAGGGAGGGTAATTGGTGGGACCACACCTATGGTGCACCTTACAAGGGTACCTGTGAAATTTACTAAATGTAGAATATAAATGTCTTAACACAATAACTAAGAAAATGCCGTGAAGGCTATGTTAACTAGTTTGATGAAAATATTTCAAATTGTATACAAAACCAGCACATTGTACCCCATGATTGCACTAATGTACACAGCTATGATTTAATTAAAAAAAAAAAAGTCAGTAAGGACTCACTCCATTTATTATGTAAATCTCGCAAGTTATCATCTAACACACCACAAGGTTTAATCATCTGGAAAACAGTACCTTCCTTGTCTTCCCTGTTGAGCACTAGCGGCCAGGAGCCAGTTGGATCTTGGTTTGGAGAGTTAGTCCTACGCTAGTACCGTTCTGAGAAGGGGCGGGCAAGGGCCAGATGACACCAGGCATGGTTAAACATGACCATGGATTGCAATACAATGTCTTTTCAGAGTTGTAAGTAAAAGTGACATGACTCAATTTATGTTTGTAAAAGACTACTTGAAATACTGTACGGATTGGAGGAAACAGTGCGATGAGGAGATGATGGGAATACGTTCTGGAGAAAAACGAAGGAAGCCTGTAACAAGATGACAGCAGTGAAGATGGACTCTACGTGGGCAATCATGGGACCGCAAGGCCATGTGGACCGCTCAGTCCTTCATATAGCCCATCCAACTTGACTGTATGAATGCCCAAAGCGTCTGAAATATATTTACCCCGATACTCTCTTTCAAATAACAACTCCAATATTTTAACCGATATCAAACTGGGCCCAGGTGACCCTGCGCGCAAGAACCTAATACCGAGACTGAAAAGTTGCTGCTTGGTCTCTAGACCGCAGGGCCGGGGCGAGAGAAGCAACTGAGGCTCCAGCCGCTCCAGGTGAGCGCGACATTACTTCCGGTCGCAGGTGATTCGGGCAGAAGTCGCGCTCCTGGCCCCAGAATCAGACCCGGACCGCTCGCACGGGTTGGCTCTTTCACCGCGGGAGGAGGCCAGGGCGCGGGTCGCAGCTGCCCGGATACCCTGAGCCGGACACAGATACCCTCCCCACCCCCTGACATTCAGCCGGGCCTCCCGAACACTCACCACAGCGCCGCGCGGCCGCCCATACGGATGTAGACACCAAGCTGCCGCCGCCAGCCACCGTACAACCTGGGTTGACTGACCTTAGCGCATGCGCCGTCGGTCGGCCGTAAGCACCGCCCCCAACAGCGACTAAGGCTCGGAAGAGTGCGGTGAGGCTGGCGCATGCGCCGGGCTTCAGGGTTTGTTTTTAAGCGCCGGCCCAACCACGTGGTTTGAGGGCATCAAGTAGCCCGGCTTTTGTCCCTTGCGTGCCAGCTGGCGGAAGGTGTGTTGTGACGGCCACAATCAACTGTGTAGATTGGTGCTGGCGCATCACCCCGAGTGAAAACTAACCTCTCTAATAAGGCGCTTATAACAATTAAAAGAGAGATTTCCAGAGAGAGGTGCGTATGTAAATACTTACAATTACCCATTAATCCTTACAATTACCCATGAATCCCAGCTTGCGGAAGGGAGCGGGCCTCACATTTTGGCCTGAGCCCGCGGCAGTGAGCATTGTCACTCTTCTTTCTTTTTCTTTTCTTTTTTTTGTTTTTGTTTGTTTGTTTGTTTTGTTTTGTTTTGTTGTTTTTGAGACAGAGTCTCAAGCTGTCACCCTGAGTAGAGTATCGGGGCACCATAGCTCACAGCAACGTCCAAGTCCAACTCTTGGACTCAAGCAATCCTCTTACCTCAGTTTTTCTATTTTAGTAGAGAAGGGTCTCCCTTTGCCCCTTTGCTCAGATTGGTCTCGAACTCCTGAGCTCAAGCTATCCACCCACATTAGCTTTCCAGAGTGCTAGGATTACAGTCGTGAGCCACCGTGCTCAAAGCTTGTCACTTTTCTTGATGTTGGCAAGTCCTATGAATACTTAAAGACTAGAGACAGGTCATAATTTCTATGTTTCTCTCCTGCACTGTCACACAGCCGGAGTATATACAGAAGGTTTGCAAAAATGTCTTGGTTGCATTAAGCCAATCATTAATTATACGCCCACAGATCTCAAAGGCAGACAAGAATTTTAGCTTGGGCCTGGAACAGTGGCTCAAGCCTGTAATCCTAGCATTCTGGGAGGCTAAGGAAGTAGAAACACTTGAGGTCAGGGATTCCAAGTCAAGCCTGAGCAAGAGCCAGACCCCATCTCTACCAAAATAGAAAAATTAACTGGTGGTGGTGTTGGTGAACCCCTGAAGTCCCAGCTACTCTGGAGGCTGAAAAGGGAGGATCATTTCAGCCCAAGAGCTTGAGGTTGCTGTGAGTAGACTGACATCACTGCACTCTTGCCTGGGCAACAGAGTGAGTCTCTATCTCAATATTAAAAAAAAAAAAAAAAAGCTGAAGAAGAAGAATTTTAGCTTGGAGCATTTAAAGAAGAAAGATAAAAGACATTCTCAAATAGGTTCAGAAAGAGAAGAAGTTGAGCTTTATGGGAGAAAAGCAGCAACCAGAGATGAGGGGTGGCTATACCAAACGGGGCAAACAGGAACTTCTCAACCCAGGGATTCCAGGGTTGGGAGAGGGTGGGTGTTCCAGGGCCCCAAAGCAAAAAGTTCACTGGGAGTGGATAGACTGCAGGTAGTCACCAAGTCTGGGTAGGGAAGTCAGACAATCAGAAAAGGGGGTTGGGGACATTATTAATGCTCAATAGTAGCATCCTCTTACCCCTGCATCACACCTGCATTGAGTCATGTCACATAAAAATGACATGTAAAAAAATAATAAATTATAATTGAAAAAAAAATAATTTGTTTTTTAAAAAGGAAAAAGAATTCTGGGGATCCCTTAAACAAAGTATTGATAAAAGAAAGGCAGTTGGTAGGATATTTGTTTTAAATCTTTAATATGAAAGCAGATATATCATGCTTCTTACCGTTTTGAAAATGATCCTTTTGTTTGTTTGTTTGTTTGTTTGTTTGCTTGCTTTTTGAAGCAGAGTCTCACTTTGCCACCCCCTGGTAGAGTGCCATGACGCCATAGCTCACAGCAACCTCAGACTCTTGGGCTTAAGTGATTCTCTTTCCTCAGCCTCCCAAGTAGCTGGGACTACAGGCACCAGCCACAACACCCAGCTATTTTTAGAGACAAGGTCTCACTCTAGCTCAGGCTGGTCTTGAACCTGTGAGCTCAGGTGATATGTCCACCTCAGCCTGCCAGAATGCTGGGATTACCTCACCCAGCCTGAGGTTCCCTTTTTTCAAAAAGTGTAGTATTTTGGAGAGTCTTTATACATCAGTCAGAAGCTGGACAGGAAAAAGTATACTCAAAAGAAGTGGAGGAGAGTTAATAATATTTACAAAGGTATGGGCAGGGTTTAAGAAAACAACTCAGGACGGCACATTCTGGGCTGAATTTCTTATAGGCTGAATTCATATGCTGAAGTCCTAACACCAGAATGTGACTGTATTTGAAGATATTTAAAGAGGTAGTTCAATTAAATGAGGTCATTGGGGTGGAGCATATGTATTTGGTTGATGAAAGGATCTACATACTTTCTCTCAGTCAAGTTTCTTTTTTGTTTTTTTTGAGACAGAGCCTCAAGCTGTCCCCCTGGGTAGAGTGTTGTTGCGTCACAGCTCACAGCAACCTCCAACTCTAGGGCTTAAGCAATTCTCTTGCCTCAGCCTCCCAAGTAGCTGGGACTACAGGCGCTTGCCACAATGCCCAACTATTTTTTGGTTACAGCCGTCATTGTTGTTGTTTGGCAGGCCAGGGCTGGATTCAAACCCACCAGCTCTGGTGTATGTGGCCACTTGAGCTACAGGCACCAGGCCTAAGCCGAGTTTCCCTGACCTCCCCAGCCTGAGAGTAGTAATAATGTCACATAACGCAGATCACATGATTCTTGTGCCCTGAACACTAAGGACTCATCTCTGCACACACACCCTCACTGCCAAAGCCACTGGGCTCTTTCTGGAGTTTCCTGGGGTAACTCCAGCCTGCATATCTGCTCAGACCTCATTCACTGCCACCTGCCATTCTCATATCCAATTGAGAGTGGTCTCTGCTCTGGACACCCACTGCTTAGTGGAGGCAGAGACCATTCATATGAATGCCACAAGAGCTCTGCCAAAGCCACCTCCCAGGTAGCATTCTCTGAGTTGTTCACTGAACCCGGCTCCAGGCTATGATGATAAATAGATCCCACAGTTCTGTCACTGCAACTTACTCTGCCAGGAACCCCCCAGTACAGCCCTGTTTGTACCCTGTGTCTAAATCATACTTGAGCACATGCCGCCCCTCTGGAGACCACTCTGTGGTGTGGTCACTGATAGGTAAAACAAAGGCTGGATCAAAATACATAAGACCAAAAGGAACAAACGTGCGGGGAAGTTTATTTTACACTTGGAATACCAATGAGCTGAAATTTAAAGAGATACCAGCAGCATTAGGGAAGGAGGCTGTTGTTTTTATCGCAGGCTGAAGAGCACCTGGCTTTACAGTCTTCCTTATCAGGGCATCAAGGACATGCCCTGATTGGGACTCACCAGCCATCTCCTCTTATCAGGGTGTCAGAGGCTTGCAGTGTAAGCATATTTCTTACATGTTTGTAACTGGATCAGTGCAAGGACATGATGAGTCTATAGCATGTTTCTCTTATCTGAGTTTTGACCACCTATAACAGTGTCTCACCAAAAGAGTTTTTTCAGATCTAAGATGAAGTTGGCTTGGCCAACCTAACAGTCACCATGCCATTGCACTCTTCCACCTGGTTACTCCCCCCACACACATGAACACACACACATACCACAATCTGTTCCTTCTTTAGCACTTCCTTAACAACATATAGATGGAGCCAAGGAGGCTGGGCTCAGAATTTCATCAGGCATATCTGACTTCCAATTTAAGCCTTGCCTGTGGTTTGGAAGCTAGCAACACTTACCTGTGCTAATCATTATTTACTTGATCTTCAGAATACTGACTAGATACACATGCCACTGCCTCGATCCCATATACAGAACTGTCTAGAAGGTCCAAGAAAACTATAGCCCCTTGAGAATCCCTGAGATGGACCACACAGAGCTTGTGAGTCCACACCAGTATGCCTAACGCACCTGCATCCCCCAGTGTCATGGTTGGGAAGGAAATGGTACACCAAGAACTAAGATGGGGTCAGTGCCTCTGGCTCAGTGGGTAGGTGCCGGCCCCATATACCGAAGGTGGCAGGTTCAAACCCAGCCCCAGCCGAACTGCAACCAAAAAATAGCCAGGCATTGTGGCCGGCACCTGTAGTCCCAGCTACTTGGGAGGCTGAGGCAAGAGAATCGCTTAAGCCTAGAAGTTGGAGTTTGCTGTGAGCTGTGACACCACAGCACTCTACCTGTGGGGTTAGAAATCCCCACATGTATGACTCATGTACTTCTCATTTGAGTAAGGCACTCATGGGTTAAACTGGCTTTTGCCTTCACAGAAAAAGCAATAGATTTGGGCAACCCTGAGGCAAACACAAAGACTGTTTTCTGTATTAAACTGGCTTTTGCCTTCACAGAAAAAGCAATAGATTTGGGCAACCCTGAGGCAAACACAAAGACTGTTTTCTGGTCATCCGGGAACAGATACTTTGAAGTTTTTGCAGCCATTGTCTCCTAGGTTCTTGCCTGGAGGCTTGATCCAGAGGTTGACAAAATGTCTTTACATTTTGTCAAATGCCTAAAGATCTTAGCACTGTGAAGAAACAAAGTCAAAGACCCATTTAAAGTTAACTTGTTAAGTA
>CAUYON010019291.1:0-29200 GCA_963573935.1 Arctocebus calabarensis | reverse complement strand
TGTGCTCTGTACCTTTTATTTGTATCCTTGGGGTCGCAGGTCGCTCCAATAGGGTTGATGAGCGTTCCTCGACCTTGTCTCTTGGCTCAGCTCCAAACCGTTGGCTTTCTTGCTAAATTTCTGTCCTTTAACTCTCCTTCTGGACAGGAGTGTCTGCAGAAAGCTGGCTACAGACCGCCATCTTGGCTCCTCTCGAATGTGTGCACTTTTAAAAGGTTTTTTTGCTTGCATGTGCATATAAAAACAGCAGAATTATTCATTTTCATGTTTTATATAAAACAGAAGATTTCAAAGGAGGTTTGTGTTCTCGGGGCTGCTTCAGGCTCTCTGCCCAGACTTCCCAGGGCCATGCACATACATTGTCCTCTGCTTGAAGGAGCACTTCAGAGGAAAAGTTTGAGAAGCAGTGCTTTAGTGGAAAGAAAAATAAACTTAGTGCTAGAAGAACTGAGGACAAATCCTAGCTTTGATATTTACCAGCTATGGCCCCCAAACTCCAGAAACTTCAGTTTCCCCTTCCCCTTGGTTTTGCAGGGTTTCAGATGGTACGCTAATCGAGCGATCACAGGATTCAATAATCAGCACATCTGAAAACACGTGGGAAGTGTGACAGACTATTTACAGAAAAAGTTTGGTTTGGAGCAAGATTAAGAAACATCTAATAATAACCAAGGATTATGCCAACCAAAACAAAGTTCCCTTTACATTTTTTTTATTTAAAGAAGGGCTTCCACTATGTTGCCCAGGCTGGACTCTATCTTCTGGGTTACAGGAACCTCCACTCGGTCCCTGCCCCCCCCCAGTAGCTGGAACTACAGGCAGGAACCTTTGCACCAGGCCTCCCCCCAAATGCTATCTGAATATTGCATTTGTACATTGATTTTTGCACACGCGTCTTTTGATAGTCACAGTACTTTTTATTCTATCTTCCTGCTTCCTGAGTCATCCTCCCCCAAATTCCCTGAGGGTTTTGATGTTCAGTCTTGCTTTAGCAACTGGACTTTGTAGGTGTTTCGTCTTATTTAAATGACGAATACCTCTAAGCTATTCACAAAGCACTTTCTGTTTTGGTTTGGGTTTGTTTTCTGGTACCTGCTACAGATCGACATGTAGTGAAAGCTTCCTGAGTAAAAGAATTAATGAACAACTCATCTGAATGTATAATGTAAACATTGGCTTTAGTCTTCAGTTTCAGGATTCAGGCTGGCTAACTCTAAATCTTGACTCTTATCTAATCACTTACCATCTCTGTATTCTTGGATGAACTACTTGTGTGAGACTCATATTGCTTACCTAGAATATGGAAATTGCAGCCATGCCATAGTGTTGTGCATATTAACTCGGATTATGTATATAAAATGCTAATATATCTTTGCTACATGCTAAATATGCAATAAGTGGAAATTTCTATTAAAATTGTTTACGTGGAAAAAAAGGAAATGACACAAAAACGTTAACAGGACCTTGGCTATAAAATGTCATAATTTTCTCCCAATTTCTAGAACTCATGGCTCTATGATGTATTCTAGTTCCAAGTTATTTTTTTTCTTTGAGACAGAGTCTCAGTATGTCACCCTGGGTAGAGTGTCACAGCTCACAGAAACCTCAAACTCTTGGGCTCGAGCTATCCTCTTGCCTCAGCCTCCCAAGTAGCTGAGACTACAGGCACCTGCCACAACGTCTGGCTATTTTTTGGTTGCAGTTGTCATTGTTGTTTAGCAGGCCCAGACTGGGCTCAAACCCACCATCTTTGGAGTATGTGGCTGGGGCCCTACCACTGAGCTATCGGTGCCAAGCCTCTAGTTCCAGTTGTGATGAGTAGTCTTTGCTGGAAACTTGGCATCCCTCTCCACATCCCTGCCTTGTCTTCAGCAGCTCACCTTGCACCTATGTATGTAGTGGTCCAGATCCTAGCTCTTGCTCCATAGGCCTCTCCACTCTTACCCTGCTATTTCTACATGATTCAGTGCAATGCTTTTTCATGCATCACTCTACCTTGTTATGAAGATGCTTATGTTTATGGTAATAGCCTTCCAAGTTATGTGTACAAATTATTATTTTCATGCTCTAAATTTATTTCCATCTTAAGTAAACTGTTAGCCAAGAAAGTGTTTAGTTCAGTTTGTTTGGAATCATTCTTTGTGTAAAGTAAGCTACTCAATGTGTGTTACTGATTGCTTTAAAAATGCTTCCCATCACCTATACCTATTACAACAGACGGACATTTATTCAAGCACTAAAGAAGGAACTTCCTGATTCCAAAATCATTAGATTCAGAGTGCTGATCCACTGAGTCAGACTGTCACCTTTCCTAAGTGTCTTTAAAGTGCGAGAAGCATTGAAATGATTTGAGCGAGTTAAACGCTGTGAGGGTACCCTGACAGTAAATAAGTTCATCTTCCAGCCCCAGGGTGGAGCCACATTTTTTAAAATGGAACACTAAGAAGGAATTGCAATATTTCAGACTCTGAGAAAATGATAAAATATTAAATTTCTTTCCATTATTTTAGAACCAGATAATTGACTCAACTAAAATAAAAACATAAAATAGTTTGGCTTCTGTTTCTGGTACCAGGTTCTGAAAATTGACAACTGACAAGCTGTGGGTCTTTTCTCAAGATGTTCACAGTCTATTTGAGAAGACAGGTATATAAAAAAACTAGCAATAAACAATAAACATATGCGCAAGAGAGAAAGCGTAGAGAAATGATTGATTACCTCTGAGACGGGTTCAGAAGACAAACCTAACGATAACAGTCACACCATGTACTGGCTCTGAGTTCTGAAGGCTTAATAGAAAGTACGTCAGACGGGGCAACAGGAGCTTTCTAAACAAATGGGACATGTGATTTGACCGAGTGTAAACTGCAAGAGAGGAAAGGTAAAAGAGATAAAAAAGAGTCAGATGATGAGAAATTGTGTGGTGCAAACCCGGAAATATGAAAGAAACAAAGTAGCAAATAAATAAAAATCCCTGCAACTAAGGAAGTTAGGTGGTTGCTACATATGTTGCTCTAAATTTAGTGCCATACCAAGCATCCTGGCATAAGTGACTTTATTCTTCCATTGACAAAAAGAACAGTGCAAGCGTCCAACTCCCTGGCACTCCATTGACGCCATTCCTCTCAACTTCCAATATTATCAATTTTATTTGAGGTTAGTTTTTTCCTCTGTGAAGACAGAGAAAGAGGTTTGTAAATCCTGCAGATGTGTTTGTTTCTGGGTTGTCTGTTAGAATTTGCCAGCAGGAAGCTATGATCCAGAATTTACAGCTCAAAGCATCAGATAGTTAAGAGTTTTCCCTAAATTCATTCTCATCAAAGAAAGCCACCTGGAATTCATGGCGTGGCAGGGTAGCATGACGCTCACTCGGGATGATTTGCTTCAGCGAAAGAGCCTTTCAGAACAATTGCAGAAGGCAAGGACAGAAGAAATTTTGTTGAAATTTTTCTTTCGCTATTTTTTTTCTGTTTGGTAAAATATCCTTCTTTGCAAAATAGCAAGTGAGTGTTAATTATTACAGTAAGCTGTACTTCAATAAATGGACATATTTTACCGGAAAAACTAACAGGGTTCCAAAATAGCAAGCAGAATAGAAACTTTCAGTGTTGCCACTTTCTTTCTCAGCTGCCAATTCTTCTGTCTTTGTTTCCAGGCTTGTTTTCATCCCTCCTGATCCGTATATGGGACCACTCACCCTGAGCCGCTCTTTTCCTAACCTGGACTCAACGGCTTTTCTGTGCCTTCTGTCAACTTGTCCTCTCAAGACACCGAGGACAGCTGCCCTCTCTCCCCAAAATCTTCTCTTCCCCTTTCTCAGACTCAGCGCACTTTCGGGTCACCTTGCCCTTTTCTCTTCCTAAAGCAGCTGGTTCACTGGGTCCCCTTTCTCTTTCGGTTCTGCGAATACAATCATTTCTTTCACTTCTGTGCTTCACCTGCTCACGGCTGCGCTGAACCCTCATCGCCTGAGCCGCTTGCTGGACTTGCTGCCCGAAGACCGAAATCTGTTTTTCCACCTCAGGCTTTCCCCGTCTCTCCGGAGAGAGAGATCACCTCCCACACATTTTCAGCAGCCACGAGGACATCAACTCTCAAAAGCCCGCTGCTGTTCATTGCTCAAAATTAGTATAGTCAGAATTTATCTTCTTACATGACATCCACATGGGCTTATTTTCCTTCTTTTCTTGAAAATTTGTCTGCTAAATTTCACTCACATAAGCTTGAAATCTCACCGAGCTCTTTGTTTCATTCCCAAATTCCTCCAGAATCTAAACTTCTAAATCTTTTTTGTTTTTTTGAGACAGAATCTCACTCTGTCACTCAGGCTAGAGTGCAGGGGTGTCATCATTGCCCACAGCAACCTCAAATTCCTGGATTCAAGTGATCCTCCTGCCTCAGCCTCCCAAGTAGCTTGGGCTATACGTGCTCACCTCCTCATCAGGTAATTGTTGTATTAATATACATTAATAATATATATTAATATATATAAATATACAACATATAAAAATAATAAATAGATAAATATAATAATATATAATATTTATAATTTGTATAATTTTTTACATATATAATATATATATATATATATATATATATTTTAGAGATTGAGAGTAGCTCTATGGCCCAGGATAGTCTTGAACTCCTGGCCTAAGCCGTCCTCCCACCTCAGCCTCCCAAAGTCCTAGGATTACAAGATGTGAACCACCTTGCTGGCTGTACATTCCCCAGTTTAAATGGTCTAAATAACAAAAATACTCTCATAACTGGTTTTCCTGCCCCAATTCTCTCTCCTTTAAACCATTATGCAAAGTGCTAAGATACCAATATTGGAAAGATTAACACTAGTCATATTCCCAAAGCTCAAAACTTGGCCATTTTCTACATCTTATTAGCCCTAAAGACTTGCCCTCTTTGACTTATCCAACCTTTCCGTCAATATATTCCTGTGCGTCCCACTGTGTAATTAATGCCAATCATTAGTGATACTTTTCCAGATTTAGCATCTACCCTTACCATGTTTTTGCTTCCAAATTCTGTGCTTCACAGCTCACCTCCACATCCGAATGCCATACTGCGTGTTCGAATTACTGCTTGGAATAAAGTTGCCCATGATCACTCTACCTGGAAGTAGAAACGCTTCCTTCTCTGAGCATTCGGGGCCCGTTCTCTGTCCCTCTGTAGCAGTACACACGGCCTTCTGTCTTACGCAGTCATAATGACATGCTAAGTTTCATACGTTCCTCAGCAATTATAGAATGAAAGAATAGACCACTAATTTCCCTGTATTCCTATTCATCTTGAAAAATCTGTAAAGATAATATAAAGTTACCCTTAGTTGTTAATATTTGGGTTCTAAGCACATTACATTCCAGTTGTGAAGAAATTGTGAAAAGTTCCTTAAGTATTAATTTTTATTTTTGAACAATTAAATATCTATAATGTTAAACAGGATGCTTATAACATTCGTGTGCAATTATACACACACACACGGTGTTCATAAAGTTCATGTGCAATTTTAAATTTCAAACCTTCTTATTTTCCTTGAAGGTAGATTAATTAATTCATGATCTTGGGGAGGAGAGCAAGTAACTAAAGAAAAGCATTCTGTCATATTTCACTTTTTCCTTGATTTATCTATCTGTGCTGCCGTTCTGCTTCAATTTACATGGATGGAAAAGAAGGAATAAGATAAAGAAATAGGTACTGAAATCTGTGTATGTGCCCGGAATAGTGAAAAGAGTTTCCACAACCCATATGCAGTAAACCATCCTATCAAGCATACAGGTTTAGAGGAGTTAGGCCCATTTTTGCAGAATAGAAATCTCCATGAAATTGATGGTTGTTAGATGTTAAACTCAGGTGTTCCAACTCCAATTACGAAGCTAATACTACTAACTATCCCATCTATGATGAGCTACACTTTCCTTTCCTCCTGCCTGCTACAAACTGCATTTGATATGAAATGTCTCTAAATTTTACAGTGTTTCTTAACCTTCCTAACGGCACAATCTATTTTCATTGTTAAAAAGGGGTTGTGACCCACAAGTTGAGAACCGCTGGAGATGTTAGGGCGGTGATTATAGCTTTTGGTATGGTGGCAACAAAATCAGTTACATGGATGCATTTTCTCACTATCCGTGTCCATGAGGGATAGGAACTAAAAGAAACCTATCAAAGTCATTAAAAGGTAGTAATGAACAACAACAACAACAAAAAAAGGTAGTAATGAAAGAAATACAAGGAAAGTACTGTAAGTTCCTATATCATTCTGATATTTTGCCCTGGTTGAAGAGCTTGTATAATAAGAATTCTGTGATTTCTACATAAAAGTCTCAAATAACAGTAAGCCTGTGTCTGAATGACATCAGAAAAACAGAAAAAGTTTATTTAAAACTCAAGTTGAACAGTAATCTCAACATATGGTTTATATAGTATGACTTATTCAGAGCATGTAGCAAAATTTTTAATTACATCTTATTATTTAGGACGTATACTTTCTTATAAATATGTCATATAGACATAGGCAAAATAGTAAAAACATAATATATAGATATGTAGGTACATACTATATACATATGTAATATTATGTAAATTTAATTTTTAAGTGGTACACAGTTTCAGATTACATTTTTTATGAAGGTTTAAAAGTTCACTTTTATTTATCAATACAATTTTTATAAGTTAGCAGAATTTTATTCATAAAAAACCATGGTGAGATGAGTCTCAATAATGTCTTTTGATTTAAACAAAATAACTATTTTAACTAAACAACTGTTTCCAATAATAAAAATATCCAGGAAGTTAAGCAATTTACTTATTCTGCATTATTCATACATGTTAATTCACACAGGTTTATGATTGAACTCTAAATATAGAACACATTTTTATTTAAATGATGGCTTGAGGAAATGGCATATATTTCTCTATTGTTTATACTCCATTTTAATAAAAACAGCAAAAACATTTCTTAACAGTTAAAATCCTCTATACAACCACTTTAAGCTAAAGGAGTGGATATCTGGAATGTAATTTTGAAAGAAATAATTTTTGATGATTTGAGTTTGATATTATTTTTATTAATAGCCACATAGCAAGAGCATTTTCTTAAATCTCCACAAAAATAGTTTCAAAATTTCACTTGATGGACCAAATGAACAGATGTTCCAAATAAAAATAAGCTCAGGTCATCAAATTTTCTGACTTTCCAGTAGGAAAGTATATTAATACTAAATTTGAAATGAAATCCATCATAAAGTAAATTTTCTTGTTAATAACATAAAGATCTTTGAGAAGCCATGGACTAGGATCAAACTTATTAAAAAGGAAAAATAATAGCTAAGTATAACCACACCACCATCGTATTCTTTATGAAAAAGTTTTAATTCTAGAACATTTGCAAAATATTATACTTTAAAATTATAATCTGTTTAGTAGCACTTTTGTGCTAAATACGACGATTCTTGCCATTTTGTATATTGAGTACTACTCTTTGCTAAAACCATATTACTTTCAACTTCAACTATACAACTATTCTATTTAGGTTTATATTCAGATGTCTTTGAACTATTGGTGGTCCAAAGTGCATTTTCTATCCTGGAGAAGAAAGATACTACAGATGAACAAGACTCACATGTGGATTTCCCTGTGTGTGTTTGTGTTACGTTGAAGCCAATGGTTTACTGTTGAAAAAAAAATGAAGTTGTGCTGGCCTGTTGTCATTATTAGACATGTATGCACTCCACGGAACGCACACAAAAATAGTATACAGTATCTTCAACGAAATGATACACAGATTTAGGAACTCCGAATGACAGAGCTATGGAACCACAGAAGTGCTAAGTGTTTCTCTTGTTTTAAGCATACAGATATTGTATGCATTACATAAGGCATTATTCTATAATATGCTTGATTCTTAAAAAGTTGTCCTTTTTTACTTGCAGAAATGATTTTTGTAGTGTTATTGTGTTTCCTGAAGTTTTTGAAGTCTGCCTGCTTATAAATCAGTAATCTTGTATAAAACACACTTTTTTTCTGAGACAAGGACTCACTCTGTCTCCTGGACTAGAGTACAGTGGTGTTATCATAGCTTAGTGCAACTTCAAACTCGTGGGCTCCTGCAGTCCTACCAAGAAACTGGCGCCACAGGTACACACTACCACCACCTAATGTTTTTTGAGGGGGAGGGTGAAGATGTGGGTCTTGCTGTGTTGCTCAGGTTGCTCTAAAACACTCAACTTCAAGCAGTTCTCTTGGCTCAGCCTCCCAAAATGCTAGGATTACAGCTGTGAACTGCCACACCTGGCCTAAAATACACATTCTGTCATGGCATTGTATTTAAAATCCTTAGATGCATGGTTACTCAGATACTTGGTTCTTGTCACAAGCTTATATCCCCCCGAAAGTGTAGAATTACCAACTGCAAAACTTCAAGAGTAACTATTACATATATGAGTGTAATTACTATGCTGAAATATAATGAAACTCTCATTATGCCCACAACTGGCTACCAAAAATAGAAGCCTCTAGGATAATGCAGGTTCTTGCAGTAAATTACAGAAATAAGCTTGAAGGTTTACAGACTCTTTATCTGTAAGGAAAATAATTCATCTTTACAGTTGTCACCTTTATTGACAGCAAGCCCAAATGTTATAAATAACTAAATAACTAAAAGCCAGCCTCATGCTCTTGCTCATCATTGGAGGTACGGGGAGAAAACAAAATCCAGTATAAGCTCATAGAGTCTATCATCTGTTGAAGGAAACTCTGCATTATCATGACCCATGTTCAGAATTCTTGAGTCTGGGATCAAATGCCTCATATGTGACTGTCTTCTGTAAGCATCTTATTTACTGTACTATTTTAAAACTAAAATTTTAAACTTTGAAAATGATTTCATCTGATCCTTGCCCTTTATCTACCAACTCGAACAGTTCAATAGGCATATTTTATTTAAGGTTTCTAAGAAAATAGCTTCAATATTGTGTCCTGAAAAATAGAATTTACTTGCAGTATTAGAAAATGATACAATGTAACTAATTAGGAAATGTTACCAAAAATTCCACAAAAATATTTCTTACTTTCTTTAACATTTAAACTTTCACATATAACTCACAAATGGTGAATCTTCTGATATACCATAACCATTTTTACTACATTTAGGCTCACATATTTTTCACTAAAAATTCAACAAAAAAGGTTCAGAGGAAAATGGCTTTTTCTTTTATTTTACACAATGTTAAGAATTGCATTTTGCTCTTACAGCTTCTTTGCTGTACAATTTTTTATGCTCTCAAGCTTGTGTACAATACTTCCATAGATCTTGTAACAGCACAACTGTCAAACATGTCATCTCAACAGAATGAAGAATGTCCTCGGTTAGTTTATAGAAGATTGCTGCAGTTTTTACATTCTTTGATGCCATAAGAGTTTGAAAATGGACAACTGCATCATAGGTAATTCGGTTGTGAATTTCTTTCTTATTTCGGTGAATCAATGACTGTCTTATATATATTGTATAAAACATATTTTAGAAACTTTTATCCTGGCCCACAGAATTAAATTCCTCTCCTGTTTTCAAATCCCTAGAGAGAATAGACCTGTGCAAAACAAATCTTGTTTGCCTTCAGAAGTGTCAAATGTACATCTGTCTGGCTATTTACACACCTTTGTTTTATTCCGAGTTCCTCAAGAGTGACGGGAAAACACACATTGATGGACGCTACAGCACATTCTTCTGGAAACTGCAAGAAAATGTCATGAAAGATTTTTATCTTGTTTTGTATGTTAAGGAAGAAAAAGAACGAAGTTTACTACTATTTAAAATAAAAATATACAACTCTGGTGTGATGGAACATGTGTTAACTGGGAGGGAGACAATAAATGTGATATTCTGGCCCTAAAATTGTTGCTGTAAACTTTCAAAAACATTAAGCAACTTTACTCATCCTGGCTAGTTTAATTATATTGGCTTATGAAATAAGAAAGGACAGAGGAGCAAAGTGACTTTGTTTTTAATATTACCATGTCTGATTTATTTTCATCCCCATGTGGACAGTAGCCAAAATTTAGAAAGCACACTTGTTGACTACATCCTACCTTACGATAATGGAATATAGTGACATTCTCACATCATAATTACTCTAATGCATTATTGTGTTGATTTTAGTTTTCTAAATATGTGTGTGATTTACTTTTTTGGCTTAGAAAAAATAAAAACATGCATTCTGAGTTTGTGATCACCACTAAATAAGTTAAATTTGTTTTCCTTCAAGTGAGGGAATACACAGAACCCTGCAAAATGTGCTCCGGGGACCCAGGACAAGCCTGAGAGCTAATCATAGGCACTTCTTTTAGCTTCTTTTTAGCTGAATAACTTGTACTTAATTAAGAGCTGGGTGAAAACATAGGGGATTTCAAACATGGTCAATTTCCACTGCAATTTTTTTGTTAACCTCTAAAATTTCTTAGAGGCTAAAATGGAAAGATTTGTAT
This sequence comes from Arctocebus calabarensis, assembly GCA_963573935.1. Lineage (NCBI taxonomy): Eukaryota > Metazoa > Chordata > Mammalia > Primates > Lorisidae > Arctocebus > Arctocebus calabarensis. Next base: position 18,706 of record CAUYON010019291.1, on the reverse strand, counting down.
TTTATTTGGGATTACATATATGTATGTATGTGTGTGTATAACCTGAAATTCTCAAGTTATCTCTTTCCAAGATTCCACGCCTATAGATTTAGGGTCTTCTTTTCTTACTTCACTCTCTCTCTTTATTCTTTTTCACTCTGTTACTTCACCTTATTTTTTAACTTATAATTTGATTAATTGTTGGAAAGATGACCAAGTGAATCATGACTATCTAATTAATACAGCCATATATACAGAGCTCTGGCTACATGATTATCCTTTAGGGAAAAGTATTTTGAGGTCTTTGCACATAAAATTATTTCTCCCTCTCCAGGAACCATTTGCCTTAAATCACATCATGAGGGTAGAGTCTGGCAACCATGTGTTTAGAAATCCATGAAATTATTTCCTTTGCTGTAGCTGATTAGATCCACACAGGATGCCCAACACAATATAAATGAGCGGCACTTTCTCTTCCATTATTTGCAATTAGAATTGAGGAGCTGCACTGAGTTATTCTCTGTACCAAGTGCATCTGTCAAGGTGAATCGGCAATAGAGAAATCAGGGATTTAATGCTACAGAATAGTTTATTCAGGGATTGCAAGATGGAAAGAACAAAACCCCGAGGGAACTTGGACAGGATACCATGTGCAGAACTCAGCTGACGCTTCTATTTGTAAGGAAAAAGGAGCCCCCACCCGTGAGGCTGAGCTCAGCCTGAAGCCACCGGAGACGAAAGTGAAGAGAGAGCGCTACTCGAACCTAGGCGCTCACAAAGCCTCCTATTTTTGAAGAGGAGCCCTGCGGACACTTTCTTGAAAGAGGCGGGTGCGTCTGGGTGGCGCTAGTTCATGAGGAGCATACACAAGCACGTTAAATAGCACAAGGTGTCCTCTGTGGCCGAAGTGAAAGGGACAGGGAAAGAAACTAAAATCCCCTCTTCTCTCCCTCTGCCCTGCCCCCCCCTTCAGACTCTAGACAAACACCTGGTGCCGCTTAACAAGTCAGGCTAAAGGATAGAACTTGCAGGTCCCGCTCCAGCACCGCAGAGAAGAGAAAGAAGCCGGCCCTGGCCCTGAAGGACAGTCCACCAATAACCGGTGAGCGGAGGGCCTGGGGATGGACATCCTTCACACACGGTGTGGGTGGCAGGGGAGACAGATGTTGCCCTCCAGGGAGAGAGAAGGGAAATGCAGCTCTTTCCAAGGGGAGACTGAGAAAATAAGGAAAAGGATTTCCCGTCGAGTTCACACTTCTACGTTCCAGCCACTGAGCCCGGGTGAATTCCTTGCTCTTGGAGTCATAAGACGATTTCAGATTCTTGAAATTAAGTTTCACTCGTTAGATTATAAAACCAAGGCACTCATCAAAATATCCGCACATATTAGAAGTATAGACAGTATTTACTGAAACAGAAGTCGGATGTTGTTTCTGAAACTTGCCAGAAACGACCTATTCCACCAGCCCTGTGCTGCCCACTATGTCCGGGACTAGCCGAGTTTGGCCACTGGGCATTGGAAATGTGCTGACGTAGATACCAAATGTTACATTTTACCTCTTTTTACTCAATTTAAATTTAATTTAAAAAGCCAATTCTCAATTCAGTTGCTGGAAAATTTCGAGTGCCATTGGAACAGCTGGGGGTGTGACTCCACTGTTTGAGAAAGCACGTGGAGTCGGCCAGGGAAGGGCAGATACGACGAAGCTGGTCTGGCTTCAGGTCCACAAGACCTTCACCCCAGTTGCTCATTCTTATCAGGTTGTAAATGTAGCTCCCACCCTAAAGATGCCCATCTTGAATAGTTTAGGAAGATTGATTTAGGAAATAGACTTTGGAATCGAAATGTAATAGGTCACTGAGTTATGCACTGATTATTATTCAAAATAAGAGTTAATGTGGTCTTTGCTTTAAACCTTTATGCATAAAACTGTGACTTTGGAAATGGAGGAACAGAACAGTCTTGGGGAGGCTCCTCTCCTGCTCCCCAGAATCACTGACCTCTAACTAATGACGGGCCCCTCCCGTCTCTGCGGACCGGCTGACAGAGACAGGTGGCCGGGCCCTGTAACTCAGCTAACAGTCCCATGGCCAATTCTACGAACAATAAATACATCAGGTATTTCTGAGGAAGCTGAAAGATTCAAATAGAGATATAAGTATGAAAAAGAATGTAAACCAGCTCATTAAAATGTGTCTACTGGTTCTATGTTGAAATAATAATATTTTGGACGTATGGGGTTAAATAAAGTGTCAAATGCCAAAACTATCTTTGGCTGTTACTTTTTATTTTGTTCATACAGCCGAGGAAAAGTTGAAAATGGCATATGTGGCTCCTATGACACTTCTCCCAGGCAGAGCTGCTTTGTGCTCTTGCCACTCAAGTTTCGCCCGTGGACCCAGAGCTTGTGCATCACCTCCGAGCTTATCAGAAATGCAGGACCTCAGGCCCCTTGCAGACAAACTGAACCTGAATCTGAGTTTGCTGTTTCGCAAGCTCTCCAGGTGATTTGTGTGAATATTACAGTTTGAAAAGTGCCACTTCAAACTACTTTCCTATTCATCTGTTCCTGCAGAGCAAAAATTCAGATTCAGTGTGTTGTCTCAGAACATGGTTTGGTAATGAAAGTTAGGACAGGAGAGTTTGGTAAATAGGGGAATGGTGTCTGTTTAACAGGGATGTCCAGTGACTAAAAGACAATCTTCCCAGGCAGTTGTTACTTTGCTCCTATTACTTGCGATCGGCACCATGTACCCTCCCTAACAGGTAACCTCAGCAACCTGCACCAGGACCCAATATTGTAGGAGGGTATTTCACTTGGAATCTTTTGCTGCATCTCAAGGCAGCCCAATGATTTGCCTTGGAAACATTTGTGGGGAAGTTCTCCCTCATCTTTGTAAATCTCACTTTTTGTCTTCGTAATTGGCATTCTTAACTCCTCATTCAAGTTATTTTCATATTGTTTCTAAAGTTAAATCATATAATGGTTAGTACACTCCTTTATTTGTCAGTGAGAAGGGACAAAGAAAGGGGCCACAGAAATGCTCAACAGTTAGACCAGCACCCAGTGATTCTCTGCAAAAAAGGGAACGGAATGTGGGAATAGGTAACCTAGGTAATCAAAGACCAATAGAAAAAGACAAAGATGCCCCCAGGCTCAGAAAGACCCATGAACAAGGTACAATTTCAAATGGAGAGAAAGAAGATATTTATACCTCTACACCATCTTTTTGTCTTTCTCCCTCCTCAGTTATGACAGGGACCCACTTCCAGCTCTCTTTGGAAGTGCTCCGAGCTCTCTCTTTGCTCTTAAACAGAATTTCTCTTTGTTATACTAAAGCCTGTGTGAAGTTACCTTGCTTTCTAGTCACACTGCCTGTGCGGCTCCAGTTTTCCTTTTGATTTCTACACACTTTCACTTTCTATTCCTCGGTTGAACTTTATAGTTTTGCTGAGTAATCGAACAAGGTCATCTAGGTTTGAAGAACCAGGACCCCTGACCCTCAACAGACACAACTTTTCCATGTCATCTGGAAACACTGATATTACTAGAATTGCTATTACTTCTGTCTGTTCTCTGATGGCACAAGTCCTATGTGATTTACTTCAGCCTTGTCTTTTTCTTGACGCCTTGAAATAGCTTAGCGTATGACTCTGTACTATGCGCTCTTTCGCAGAAGCATTGTACTGGATGAGCAAAAAAATAGCTGCACTTACTATTTCTGTAAATTGCAATAACATTGAAAAACATGAGATTCTCTTATGCCTTCTGTTTCAATTGTTAGGTTAAAAGATAACTTCCAAAGAAAAGTGTAAAATATGGGAGCTGGTTGCTGTAGGAATTGGTTAGTGCTAAAATAAGTTTTGTTTGGCTGTTGTTAATTTTTCATTTGTATTGTGCTTAATTCCAAAAAGGACCTGAGGTTGAGTACAATAATGGAAACAGACTTAAAACACTCATTAGAACAACTGAGTAATAATTGATTGGGTAGAGGGAAGAGAAAAGAGTTGTGCTAAAATTTCTTTTGACTCAGAAGAGCGATTTTTTCTGAACCACAAACATATCTAAGTTCACTGGCAACGAGGGTAAAATAGCCTCAATAACACAATAAATGATACAATCCTTTAAATATTTTAAAACTCTTTGCATAAAGGGCAGAGCAACTCATTGGGGATTTTATTCAAAATCAGTCTTTCAAAGTAACAAAAAGGTATTTTTCAAAAAGTTATTTCCTAACATTAATTTTCATCAAAAGCTGAGTATTCACTATACCATAGTTCTGTGATGGAGCTCTAAGAGGAACTGGTGAAAACTCTGCTGATTAAAATGGAAATTTAATACCCTCCATATGTCACGCGTTGAGCTGCGAGCAGGGGCACAGCTATTAGACAAAGCTCGAGCTCTGGAGTGGAACTGTCGTGGAGCAGTCTGGGAAGGAAGGTGGCACCAGACAAGCACCCAGAAAGTCAAAGTCTAAAAATATCAGGAGGCTACATGAGAATATATCTGGAAATTCTATCCCAGACTGAAGGTCAGGAAAACTTGCTGGAGGAAATGACATTTACACTAAGACTTGAAAAATAAGTTCAAGTTCTCCAGACTCGGGGAACAATTTTATGTAAAGACTCTGAAGTGAGAAACAAGGCTGGTGTGGCTTCAGGGTGACAAGTGAGGGGACTCTTCTGGGAAAGGTTAAAGTAGACTCAACGGGAACAGCACTTCAGACGGAGTAAGATTTTACACTTAATCACAGGGCTGCTAGGAGGGAATTATACGGTTTTTGAAGTTAGGAGTTATTCACATATTTTGAAAAGATATCCTACCAGACTAGAAAGTGGATTATATAGAGGTTTTAGTGGACAGAGGATACCATCTATGAGGCTACTGAAATGGTTCAAAAAAGAAATGTTAACTGGGCTCAGATAAATACAGTTAGACAAATATAAGAAAACAAGTGGATGGACATAAAATGAACACAACTTGGATTTGTTTGCACAGGAATGGTGAGGATGGCCTGTAATCCGGCCAAAGCAGGTGGATTGCCTGAGCTCACAGGTTCCAGACCAGCCTGAGCCAGAGCAAGACCTCTTCTCTAAAAATAGGTGGCACTGTGGCAGGCGCCTGTAGTCCCAGCTACTTGGGAGGTTGAGCCAAGAGTTTGAGATTGCTGTGAGCTCTGATGCCACAGGACTCTACCAAGGGTGACAAAGTAAGACTCTGTCTCAAAATACAAAAAGAGACAGAATGGTGAGGATGTGTGTCATGACGTCTCCCAGCCTCTTCACTTGAGCAAAATGCTTTAGGATCATTCATATTGAAAGTGAATATGCAATCCTTGATAACTGGGAACTAGATGAACACATGAATTCATATTCTTTGTTTGTTGCAAAACCCTAATATAGAGCTGGCACTATTCAATGTTGCTGTTAGCAATTGTTTTACAGTCTTAATTTTTGTATCTCTAGAAGGTGGGTTATTACTATTCCATACAATTACAAAGAGCAGGGCCACTTGGCACTCCTGGATTCACTTCATGTGCTGACTGAAAACCCACAAGTTGGCTGTCCCTATGCCCTGCTGAAGGCGCTAGAAGGGGTGGCCAACCTTTTTCTTTTCTGCACACTCTGGAAGATTAAGCGTGCCACACATTAAATACAAAAACAAAACCCAAAAGGTCTGTGCATACTTTTTGCGACATCCAACACCATGGATGAGCAAAAAGAGGTTAACTGATCTGCACACTCCAGAGGACCTCCTGCCATAATGACATAAAAAGAAAGTGTATGTGCAGTTACATGAATGGAATGAAGAAAAATGGTGTTATTTGCCTTTGTTAGTTAAAGAATGACCTGAAAGGCACACAGATGTAGAAATGCGAAATCATATTTCAGACATCAACATACTCTTGGTTGTGTTACAGGGAGTGCATTAATCTCCCAACTTTGTCACTACAACCTGATCATAGTCATAATTCTTTACAAGTGTCATGATTTTTCTTCTAGAAATGTATCAACATCCATTCAATTACAGATCCTAATGATCTATTTTCTTTACTCCTAAAATATTGGACACTAATAAATCATGTGAATCCGTTCAGTTTATAAAAAGCTCCTGCTTTCTAAGTTACCATTTTACCCCCAGGAGCAAGACTTAACTGAGAAAAGTTCCCAAATGTATTTTATGTTCTCGTAATTATTTTAAAACATAATGGCAATAAAAAAGTTATGCCTCTTCAGTGTATTTTTATGTAGGCTTGCATCGTATAGGTTCAAGTGGCACTCACTATTTGAAATCATTTGTTTATTATTTCCTGAATATGATTATTATATAATAAAGAGAATATAGGATTGTCATAAAATGTGTTTACATATTTCATTTCTTAAGTGTGTTTAGCTTATTTAGTATGGCTATATTATAAATGTGAACTGCTGAATTTATGACTCATTTGTTTGAAACTATTGAATCAGTTGTTCAAATTGCAAATGAAAAATTAAAAAATTAACACAATTCAGTTCTTAATAAGTTTTATAGTGATGAATATAGTGGTTAGCACATGTTACCTAGAGGAATTTTAATTAGCTCACAAAGGAATTTTTCTATCTCTGCAAAGAGAAATCACCATTTAGAGATACGACTCCTTTTATCAAAAATTCGTAAAAGACCCAAAGCATGAGTGTGCTAAGGACCAAATATTTATCACTTTGAAACTTAAAAAAAAAAAAAGATTAAGCCCTAAAAAAATGAGTTATTTATTAGTCAGGGTTTCTCTATATACGTAAATTCACCTCAGAGAGTTCAAAAGATTTTTTCATAAAGAGATGACTTAGAGCGTGATGTGCAAGGTTGAGGGAACCAGCAAAGAGAAGTGAGGGAGAGGCTCAGCACCTGTCGCTCAGCGGGCTAAGGCACCAGCCGCGTACACCTGAGCTGGCGGGTTCGAATCCAGCCCGGCGCCAAACAACAATGACGGCTGCAACCAAAAAATGGCCAGGCGTTGTGGCGGGCGCCTGCAGTCCCAGCTACTTGGGAGGCGGAGGCAAGAGAGCCCAGGAATTGGAGGTTGCTGTGAGCTGTGATGTCACAGCTCTCTATCCAGGGTGACAGCTTGAGGCTCTGTCTCAAAAAAAAAAAAAGTGAGGTAGATACTCAGACCGCCCACAGCAGGAAGGGGCACTGAGTCCTTGGGCTGAAGGGACAAGAGAAGGAAACAGTGTTACTAAGTCTCAGAAAAAATATAATAAAGGACTGTATTCCTCAGGGTTCTGCAGAGAAATGGAACCAGTAGGGGGGTCTGTGTGTGGAGAGATTTGCTTGTTCCAGGGAATCAGCCCATATGACAATTTCTTTTGAACTCTCTGGGGTGAATTTACATATATAGACAGACCCTGGGGACCTAGAGACTGCAAATGCTGATGTGGCTAGTGCAGCTGGCTGGAGACGCAGGACAGCGTTTCGGTTTGAGTCCAGAGGCTGTGTGTTGGGGCTGGAGTCGCAGTCTGAAGCTGTGCTGCCCGCACAGCGGCCTTGCGCTGGGAGGACGCCTTTTAGTCTGTACAGGCCCTCAGCTGATTGGATGCGGCTCACCCAGGACCGAGGACGGTCTGCTTTACTCCAAGTCCAATTTCAGTGTAAATTTCACCCAAAAACACACTCACACGCACACACAAATACAGAATAATGCTTAGCCAACTACATGGGCACTGTGGACCAGCTAAGTTGAAACGTAAAACAAACCATCAGAAGTAAAAACTGCCCCATGGGAGCCGTGCTCTTAGAGGAACACAGCAATTGCCAGAGCCATAAGGTCAAGCGAGGATGCAAGGGCCCACCCTCGGCTACCGCGGGATGAGCAGGCACAAAAGCCAATGACATGGCCCAGGCCTGCCACAGGGATTCCTCTAACTCTGGGTCCTACCCAAGATGCTGTTAGCCAAAGGCAGGTAGAGCTGAAATTCTGTACTCAAGGAAGAACACAGCTAATGAGCGCCCTGCTTGGGGACAGAACCTGAGTCCCCTGGACCAGAAGCAAACAGTCTGCTCTATGTGCCCACTTCAGACTCTGCAAACAAGCTGCATCTTTGCTATTGCTGGCTCCTGGATAATTATGCTATAATTGCAGGCTTTAAATTAAGTTTCAGTGTGTTCTTTCAATATTTCTCCTGCCCACTTTGTGTACAATCAGCCTTAAAGAATTATGTAAATGTCTTGTTTAGGTTCCCTCAGTTGCAAATTGCTCTTTAATTCTCTTGATTATAAAGGGCATTTGTCTCTTCTAATATGTGTAATTAGGTGTAAGTACACAGGCAAAGGCATCCATCTTTGGCAATGCTTCCAGAGCACATGTAATTTTATATTTTTAGTTGCATTTATCTTATATGTATTTTTATTTTTCTTGGGTTTAATATATATGTTGACATATACTATGTACTTATGAATAGGTATGTGTGTGTGTGTATACTCAACCCATATTTATTACTGAATTGGCTAAACATTTCCTAAAAAAGGAATACCGAGGGCCAACGGCAGAAGTCTGTGTCTACTTTCTCTTTTTCAGGAAGAAACGTGTCTATGCTGCCTCCTTAGTCCATGCTGATGGCCCACGGGCTTCCCTCTGAGCTGCACACGGTACCTGAACGGCATCCTCCTCTGTATCAAATTCACAGCGAATGTGATCCGGACAGAGCTCTGCGTACTCACTCAGCACATCGGCACATCCGCCTCCTGGTTGGACCCTGGGAGGAGCCCAGGCTTGAGAAGAGAGAATCCCGAGGAGACGGAGCACGGAGTGGGCAGGAGGCAGCTGCCCAGCCGTGAGCTCCCCTGGCCCTTCTGATGGACGGAGTCCTGCCAGCAGCCACTACAGAGCCTGTGAGGCTCGGTCCCTGACAGAGCAGGACGATGACCTTTCTCCTCATTTAAGATTGAATCTAGGGCCCGGGGCACCGACTCTCGCCTGTAATCCCAGCACTCCGGGAGGCCAAGGCAGGTGGATCCCTGGAGCTCGGGAGTTCCAGACCAGCCTGAGCAAGAGTGACGCTCCATCTGTACTGGAAATAGAAAACCTAGCTGGGCATCACTACTACCCAGCTACTCAGGAGGCTGAGGCAAGAGGATTACTTGAGCCCGAGAATGTGAGGTTGCCGTGAGCTATAATGAAGCCATGGCACTTTACCCAGGGTGACAGAGTGAGACTCTGTCTCAATAAATAAATAAATATTAAATCGAGTGTTTCCTTTTAAAAAAAATTCAAGCATACAAGAAAAAATAAATTATAAATTCTAATTTCTCTGACGATTAATCACTCACAGTTAAAGTGATTCTGAACATGGAGGTTTGATTCACTCAATCTGTCTATCCACTTTTCTTCACTGAGTTCTTATTGAATTGCTTGAATAGATTAGGGAAGGAAGAAATGAGATTGTTCCTCTTGTGGCATATACAACACAGTTAAGGAAAACAAGAATATTGAGGTACAATACAAATGTGCCCAAGGTTATCATGTACCGGGCCCAGCACAGTGGCTCACACTTGTTATCCCAGCACTCTGGGAGGCTGAGGCAGGAGGATTGCCTGAACTCAGGAGTTGGAGACCAGCCTGAGCAAGAGTAAGACCTGTCTCTACTACAAATAGAAAAATATTCTGGCACCTGTAGTCTCAGCTACTCCAGAGGCTGAAACAAGAGGATTTCTTACTTTTCTTTTTCCTTTTTTTTTTTTTTTTTTTTTTTTTTTTTTTAGAGAGAGAGCATCTTGCTTTTTTTACCCTTGGTAGAGTGTCATGGCATTGTAGTTCACAGCAACCTCAAACTCTTGGCTCAAGTTATTCTCTTGCCTTAGTCTCTCAAGTAGCTGGGACTACAAACACCTACCACAATGCCTGGCTAGCGTGTTTGTTGTTCGTTTATTTGTTTTAAGAGATGGGGTCTCAGTCTAGCTCAGGCTGGTCTCCAACTCCTAAGCTCAAGCCATCCACCCTCCTTGGCATCCCAGAGTGCTAGTATTACAGGTGTCAGCCACCACACTCGGCAAGAGGATTTCTTAAGCCCAAGAGTTTGAAGTTGCTGTGAGCTTATGATACCAGGGCACTCTACCATGGTGACAGAGTGAGAATCTGTCTCAAAAAAAAAAAAAAAAAGAAAGAAAGAAAGTTAACATGGAGAAAACCAAATTGGGGACTGGGGGGGTGGTGGTAAAAAGATCGTGTAATATTAAATAGGGTGTTAGGGGAAGAACTCAATGAGGCAGTGTCCTTCTGGCAGACATTGTAGGAGGTGAGCCAGTATGATATTGGCTTTTACTTATTTATTTATTTATTTATTTTGTAGCTTTGGCCAGGCCTGGGTTCGAACCCACCACCTCAAGTATATGGGCCCTATTCCCTGAGCCACAGGCTCTGCCCCGATATTCGCATTATTGCAGGAAGAGTATTTTTGACAGAGGAAGCAGCTAGCACTGTATCCCTACAAAAGAAGCATGCCAGTGTATTTAGGAGCAGCAAGAAAGCTCCATGAACTGCAGTGCCTTAAAGGAGCTCGCAGGACATGGGGCCAGAGCAAAGAGGACATGAGTAGGGATAAGGCGCAGTTTGACAGGTGGATGGAAAACCATAAAAGGCATCGGACGGAAGCAATAAGCGGCTAAACCCAGCTCCGGCTTGGCCGCTGCCCATCCTTAATTCTGCATAACTCCTGAAAGCAATGTCCAGCCTTGTTTTGTGAAAACGCATGTTGTGGAGAGGTGAGAATGCTTGGCTCAGCGTGACTCTTCAATAAATAGTTATTGACTGACTTTGCTTTATTTTCATTAAGTAAAAATAAAATTTCACATGAGCAGACTGATATTTTATTTTTTAATTTTTTAAGGTATAAAACGTTTATTTATCCTGATGAATAAGTCTAATCACTGACAGACTTTAGAGAGAACATCACTGTAAGACCACAAGCCCATCTTTCCCCACATCAAGTCTATAAAATGAGTTATAAATTCTCCAACTCCACCACTTCTTCTAGTGTTTTTATATCTTCATAGGAGGGGAGAAAACTCCCTGCCGTGGAAAATTCCCTGTCAAAGTGCCTCTTGTTTTTATCCTTGTGTCAAACCACAGAAGTCTCGGGATATTAAGAAAATCTTGAATGTGAATAATTATTTTCTTACAAATTTGTGAGTGCTTTTCCTTTTTAACTGTCTCTATCTTCTGACCCTCGCAGCAGCAGGTCTCCCGGGGCCTGAGGTGCCACCTGCGGCCCTCCGGTCCGCACAGCCCGTGAACTCGAGTGGAGGCCCCGCGTCCAGCTGTCGGTAGCCCAGTGGAATCGACTGTGAGCGTTTCTGCCATCAGTTCCAGTCATACAGGTGAATATACCCTTTGGTCAGTACTTCATTACCACCGAAAAGTTAAATGTGGAAAAGACAGAAATGTCCCCGGAAGATTCTGAGCAAAGGATGTGTTCTCAGGGACTGATCCTGCTACCCTCGTTCTCCTGGATGAGGCTCTGCCCTGACGAAGGGGCTGGCCTGTCTCGGAGGCCGCCTCCCTTCTCCAGGGAGTCAAGGCCGTTGTGACAACTTCTGCCCCGGAAACCTTGTTGGACTCCTGGGCCAGAATTTCAGCAAGGGCCGGGGGCTCCCCGGAGGCAGTGGCATCTCCGCAGAGGGCTGTGATGTCAGGTGGTGTGGTCCGTGAAGAGCCTCCCGCAGACGCAGAGGTTGGGCTCACCTGCAGTTTCATGCAGGACAAGCCTGGGTTCTCGCAAAGCGGGCAGGGAAGTGAGCGCACTCTTCCTACTTCCCGCCCGCAATTCCACCCCGCATCTTGAAGATGACATGTGATGCCCCAAATGCGTCCACAGGAGCAGAATGTCTTAAAGTGGAATATATTGTCTTTCCGCTCGGCGCCTGTAGCACAGTGGTTAACGGCGCCGGCCACAGACACCGAGGCTGCTGGGCTCACACCTGGCCCGGCCCAGCTAAACAACAATGACAACTGTGATAAAAACTAGCCGGTGTTGTGGCAGGTGCCTGTCGTCCCAGCTGCTCGGGAGGCTGAGGCAAGAGAATCACTTACGCTCAAGAGCTTGAGGTTGCTGTGAGCTGTGATGCCACGGCACTTTACCCAGGGCGACAGCTTGAGACTCTGTCTCAAAAAAAAAGGGCGGCGCCTGTGGCTCCACGGAGTAGGGCGCCAGTCCCATATGCCGGAGGTGGTGGGTTCAAACCCAGCCCCAGCCAAATAAATAAATAAATAAAAGAAATGTTGAAAAAAAAAAAGAAAAAAGAAAAAGACATATATATATTCTTTCATATTCAAAATATACTGAGGTTTAAGATTTTAGTAGAAATATTTGTATCCCAGTGTGTTAACTAGACACAAGTTAGTCAAATATCAAACTTCCATCATTATCTTACAATATTACAGTACTCCCACATCCCCAGGACAGTTTGTTTCTTATTTTTAGTGAAAGAATTATCCACATTTTGCACAAGTATTAATTATAACAACAATGCCAGGACAGTTTAAATCAAAGTTTGAGCAAGTCCCCAGGTTTGTAGTTATGACTAGATTTGTTATTACATTGTAATTTCATAATATGTGTTACTTGTTATACAGTATTTGACTCCCCCAAATTCTGAAGTTTATGTTGAAAAGAAAAATTGCCTTAACTAGATCTTTTCACTAATAAATTAATAAAATTAGTACTAACAAAACCTCACACACCACATACCACTCATATCTTTGCCATGCTGTCATGACAATAGGAAATATACCCAGCATTATTGCAAACACAAACTTTGAATCATTTTTTTGATCTTGGTCTTGAAGAGAAAGAAGGGGTTCAGGAAGATGTAGAATTGTGCTTAAAGCCATGGGCAATGGGTATCTAGCAAAGTGAGACCAATTAACAGTTGGAGGAACAAATAATGAAGCCAGGTATGAGGCAACGCTGTGTTTTCAAAGGTTAAGGCAGAAAGTTGGGAAAACTGATAAAACCCACCAATATTCTATTTCAAAAATGGCTGTCTTTATGATCATACTAAAAGTCAAATATGAGTTAAAATATACCATGTTATATTATCACACTCTTTATTTTAAAATTATGCACAATATTGCCACTTGAGTGATTTTTTTTGGTTGAGTTAGAAATTCAGTGTAAACAAATAATTGACAGTAGAAGATTTAAAATATTTTTATGATTTCCAGTTTTACCTCTAGAGAAAAACATACAAGTCATTTTTGTATTACCCCCTATAAAATGTTAATCCTTGTTTTAAGTTGAATTACTTAAGAAGCCATTTTCCCCTGTCTTGCCATTAAGAATCTGGCCCCATATACCGAGGGTGGTGGGTTCAAACCCGGCCCCGGCCAAACTGCATCAAAAAATATCCAGGTGTTGTGGCGGGCACCTGTAGTCCCAGCTCCTCGGGAGGCTGAGGCAAGAGAATCGCCTATGCCCAGGAGCTGGAGGTTGCTGTGAGCTGTGACACCATGGCACTCTACCAAGGGTGACAAAGTGAGATTCTTTCTCTATAAAAAAAAAAAAAGTGAATTTTTAATGCCCTCCTAAACTAGTTAAACCTCAAATAACCAACTAAGTGGCAAATACGTTTGGACTGTTATAGGGTAACACTGTTTCTACTACTAACCTACTTAAACAATGCTTGATCTCAAGGAACCTACAATAAAATTGAGGACAAATAAACATATGAAAAATGAGAAAACTTAAAATGTTTTTAAGGCTAAATGAATCATTACTTCATCTTGTTTTTACTCAAACATTTAAATTCCTTTTAAGAAAAGTATTTATTGTAACTATAAATGCTACGGCAATTTGTCACTTAATATCATCTTTATGCCTTTTTGCCATAGAATAATAACTGCAAAGTAGAAAGTTTCCTTCAAAGTTTGAACCTTGACAAAATCTAGTCTTTCACAGCACGTTACCCCTAAGCACAAACAATAATTTTGAGTTAATAAAAAAAACAACAAAACAGTAGCTACTAGCATTTGTTTCTGTCTTAAAACAAATATGTCTAGTCATAAGAGAAAAGGTGATCGCATCTCCCAGGACTGTTCACATGTCCTCTGGCATTTTTAGGTTTAGAAAAGTGAATGGAGCAACCAATAAGCTAATGAATAAAATGTGAAGAAAATAGCATTGCGGGATGTTGACAAATGTAAATTTCTACAGCCCTTACTAGAAATTGGCGCATGGCCCAGCCGTCAAAATTAAATGCCAGAGTTTAGTACAAAAAAGGCTCAAGATGTTTATCTGTAGGCATATTTAGTTTTCTAAATCAGCCAAATTTCGACACATGTTGGAGACTCTTATAACAGAGGAACATTCAGCTGTATGCTTTGACATCCAAATTGGCATCTCTGAAAGTCAAGGTCTGGAAGCTGAAGTACAGAAAGGAAGGCTGGAGATCAGTCCTTGGTTTTTATGGAAAATGTCTAATGTTCTCAATGTGACTCCAGCTCTAAAATGTTACTGGCACAAAATGCCATAAATTATCCAGGTTACTTTTGCCAAAGCGACATGGGAACTGAAACTATTTTCCATTTTTTTTGCTTAATTTTGTAAATGGGAAGCTTAATGACCCTGTGCTCTGTGTGACTTTGGCAATGAGATGTTGATACAAAACAATAATGTAAAAATAACATGAATATTAAACTACACATGCTCGCTCTTTGACTGCATCTACATTTACAAAATCTGTTTCTAGAAATAGAAAACAAATATTAAATTCATTAAAAGTAAAAACAAGTTAATTTTCAGTGGTTTGATGCAATTAACATTGAACTGTTCATTTCTCAGACCTTACTATAGAGTCAACAAGACTTTTCTGTGTCAGTTACCATAAAGTTTTAAAATGTATGGATATATTTGTTAATGATAGTAACCTTACCCATAATTTTAAATACTTATGTATGGATAGTAAGAATAAGCTTATTACAAGATATTTAAACTCACTTTTTGCAAATATGATATTTAAATTTATATACAGGCATAGGTATCCTTTCAAGGTATAAGTATCTTCATTTTCTTTATCTCATATTAATAAAAATATAGTGCCCACATTTTCACAATGTCTGTCCTTTTTCTAAGCATACAGATGGAATCTCTGCTTCTTTAATTCCAAATAAACTTGTCAGAGATAAATATAACAAATAAAAGATACTCATGATTAGACCTTTGTTGCCAAAAGTACAACGTTCATTTGATCAACTTTCATTTCCTTTTTTTTTGTCATATCCTATTAGCCCTCCAATTATTGTCTGTGCTAACCAAGAGAGGTCATATACAAATTCTTGTTTTTATAAGCCTGTGAAAGATAACTGCAAGAAGAATATGCCTTTGCAACAGAGAGATGAAACATTTGATTATATTTCCATAAACTCTCATAAATTCTGGAGAAAACCAGTTGTTTTAAAAGCATGTTCATGAATATCCATCAGAATAGTTTTCATGCTATTTAGGGTACTATGATGAATATACCTGAATTAAACCAAAATCTATAGTTGTTTTGATTTCTACAGTTCAGTTTTTATTTCCTCTTTATTCAGAATAGTCTGGTTGCAATTAGAAATCTTTATGCAGAGCTTATTAACCATAAATTCAGCCTTCCTTTAGAGATTGGTATATACTAAAAGTACAGGATAAATGATCTGCTGTGAAATGCCTTTCTGTGAGAGCACGCCCGTAGGTGTGAATCATGATAAAGAATTCAGCACTTAGTGATAACAAGTGATGTGGGTTGATAAAATTCTGGAGCATTTAAAAACTTATCTTTATACATCATGTGTTAAAAACAGAAAGCATCCATTGTATAACAAATATGCATGGGTCATTTAGTCCTCCTGTGACTTAATTCACTGATTTGTTTGAGGGGGGTTGCAATTATAAAAAGAATTCTAGAAGACCAGCTCTGCTCCCACCCGCATCTCTGATGTGGCTTTATGTTACTGTATCACACACAGGACATTTGCTACGTGTTTCAGCACAAATGAGTTTATGGAAAAGCCCTGATGCAAATGTTTATATTCTTATACATTCTAAAGTATGAGAATTGTGAATCCAGGAAGCATCAGCAATATGAACCTCTTTACCTTAAAATAATATGAGAATCATTCCAGATCTTCCTCCCATAATCTTTGGAAGAATATTCTGTTTTTAAAACTTCAATTTACCTTTCTCCTTTCACGAACACATCTGCTTTCTGATCCTGTTTATACTGTTTTCTCTTCTCTTCAATTTCCTTGAAAATCTCTACTTCTCTGAGAACCTCAGCTTTTGTTTCTGAGAGTATTGCACCAGTTGGAATTCTCAGATTGTATTTTTATATAATATTTGTGCATTTTCCTATTTAAAAAACTCAGCTTATTTGAACAAAGTGACTAGTTTCTCCAACTTTGCTGTGGGTCTTTGTGTGAAGCATTCGTTACTCCTGAGAAAAGGGGTAAGCAAGATCACAAGTGCTGGGGTACCCAACCCATTTCTGACATATAGTTGATGATGTAAAAGTAAGATTCTACCAGAACGTTTGTGTCTGCACCACACAAACATTGTTAAATTATTTCAACTAAAGTTGAAAGAATCATTTAGGATGGTATTGCCTCTCCTATATTTAACATGGAGAGATTCAGGAAGCATGTTTAAAAGAAACCAGTTGTCCTTTAGACTGGGTAAAACTGAAGTAAAATAGGAAATATTTGGGAGTGTCAACTTTGAGAAACACGCAAAATAAATAGTTATTTTAGTGTAATATTTCCCCACTACAAATGGCAAGTGCTGATTTATGATGAAGCTCCTTTTCCAATAGAGAACATGCATCATTCTCCAGGTCATGACAGCATATACCTATTTTTTGTAGGGTATTCAGGATTCTCACATACAATACCAGTAGGGCCATTAGCTTATCACGTTAAGAGAATGTGCCAAACTGTTTAATACACTCTCTAACACACCTGTGAGCAGAGGTTGCCCAAATTCTCTTGCTGATCTCAATATGAACTCTTCTCTAACATTTTTATCTTTACTACCAAATTTGATTCCCTAGAGGAAACAAAGGCAGTTGAATTAAGAGACTTGTAAATATACAGAATCAATTATGGAGGCTTCCAGTAGCCTACTGCTTACTAAGGGCTATTTTCATTTATATGTCTGCAAACACTTTAACTTCATTCAGAATAATTAAAATCCAAACTTAAAATCTTCCAAGAAAACCAGGCCTCGCTCCAAATTTCCAAATGTTTTCTTTTCTTTTTTTTAAATTAATGGTGGCAAAATTCAACCATCTGCCCATAGTTTAAAGATAGTTGTCACTTATCAAGCCCCACAAATATTTTTCTTTATTTTGGCAGGGTGAAAAATCGTTTCTATTTTTTCTAAACATTTTTAAGTTGACCAATTCTTCTAGGGAAAATCATTACTCGTATTATCGGAAAGAAATTAAACTCATTTCAATTTAACTTTATCTTCTTGCATCATATGTGAACATAGTTGAAATTTTTAAAAGATTGTATTTTCAGTGATTCCGATGCCTCCAAATATTAACACATATGGCTATAAACGCATAATGAGAGAAAGATAAACTACCTGGAAATAAAATTTATTTTATTTATTTATTTTTTTTTGAGACAGAGCCTTAAGCTGTCACCCTGGATAGAGTGCTGTGGCATTGCAGCTCACAGCAACCTCCAATTCCTGGGCTCAAGCGAGTCTCCTGCCTCCATCTCCCAAGTAGCTAGGACTACAGGCGCCCGCCACAACGCCCGGCCATTTTTTGGTTGCAGCATCATTGTTGTTTGGTGGATTCGAACCCGCCAGCTCAGGTGTACGTGGCTGGCACCTTAGCTCGTTGAGCCACAGGTGCTGAGCCAGATCACTTGTTCTTTTGTTGCTAATGCGTTTGGGTTCTCTGTGGATTCTGGTTATTAAATCTTTGTTGGAGGAATTACCTGCAAATATTTTCTCCCATTCTGAGGGCTATCTGCCTGCTACAGTTACTGTGTTCTTAGCAGTGCAGAAACTGTTTAGTTTGATCAAGTCCCAGTAGTGTATTTTTGATACTGCTTCAATTGTCTGGAGAGTCCTCCTCATAAAAAATTCAGCCAGGCCAATTCCTTCAAGAGTTTTCCCTGCACTTTCTTCTAGGATTTTTATAGTTTCATGTCTCAAGTTTAAATCTTTGATCCAGTGAGAGTCTATCTTAGTTAATGGTGAAAGGTGTGGGTCCAGTTTCAGTCTTCTGCAGCACACCAGCCAGTTCACCCTGCACCGTTTGTTAAATAGGGAATCTTTTCCCCACTGAATGTTTTTAATTGGCTTGTCAAAGATCAAATAGGGGTAAGTAGCTGGGTTCATCTCTTGGTTCTCTATTCTGTTCCACACATCTATCTCTCTGTTTTTGTGCCAGTACCATGCTGTTTTGATCACTATCGATTTATAGTAAAGTATCAGGTCTGGTAGCGTGATTCCTCCTGCTCTGTTTTTATTTCTGGGTAATGTCTTGGTTATTAGAGGTTTTTTCTGATTCCATATAAAATGAAGTATTATTTTTTCGAGGTCTTTAAAATATGACAATGGAGCTTTAATAGGAATTGCATTAAAATTGTATATTGCTTTGGGCAATATGGACATTTTAACAATGTTGATGCTTCCCAGCCATGAGCATGGTATGTTTTTCCATTTGTTGACATGTTCAGCTGTTTCTTTTCTTAGAGTTTC
>CAUYON010019289.1:0-32824 GCA_963573935.1 Arctocebus calabarensis | reverse complement strand
CCTCCCCATCTTCGCCATCCTCCCCCCCATCCTCCCCATCCTCCCCATCCTCCCCATCCTCCCCTTCCTCCCCTTCCTCCCCATCCTCCCCATCCTCCCCATCCTCCCCTTCCTCCCCTTCCTCCCCTTCCTCCCCTTCCTCCCCTTCCTCCCCTTCCTCCCCTTCCTCTCCTTTCTCCCCTTCTCCTTCTTCCGCCCCTTCCTTTTCTTGTCTCACTCTGTTGCCCTGGGTAGAGTACCATGGCATCATAGCTCGCAGCAACCTTAAATTCTCAGGCTTGAGCACTTCTCTTGTCTCAGTCTCTCAAGTAGCTGGGGCTGCAGGCTCCCGCTACAACACCCAAATCATTTTTCTATTTTTAGTAGAGATGAGGTCTTGTTCTTGCTCAGTCTGGTCTTGAACTCCTAAGATCAAGCAGTCCACCCACCTCGGCCTCCCAGAGTGCCAGGCTTATAGGTGCCACTACATCTGGCTGGGAAACAATATTTAAAAAGTTATAGAAAAATATTTAGGGAAGTATAAATAATATTCATATATTATGAACAGTGTCCAGTAATGAAGAGAAGTTAAGCAGATGAGAATTGAGAACAATATATTTTATTTGGATGTTAGAAAATCATTATTGACCTTTGAGAGAATTTCTCTCCAAGTAGAGTGAAATAGAAACTTGATTGAAATAGGGGAATGGAAGAGGTGAAGAAACAAATAAATGATGAGACAGTGGAAAAAGCAAGCATATACTGTTCTTTCAAAATAAGCTTTATGGAAATACCATGTGTTTAAAGAAAGGGATGTGATAACAATTCCTTGAGGGGAAGATAGGATGTTGTAAAGTTCTTATTTAAATTTTTTGTTTTGGGGTGGTCTTCAAAAAGTTTCTCTGTTGATATCTAGGAACCAAGAAATGGGCATTGAAGGCAAGAAAGAAATGTTTTAATTGAATAAGGGGAAGAAGGTAAGGAAGGAGAGAGTCTGGGATCAAAAGATACCATGAAATTTGAAAAGTGGTAGGGACATACCTTCCTTGCGTTCAGAAGAGGAAGAGGTAAGGATAAGTGGAAAAGCAGAAACATTTAAAGATGACAGGAGGGAATGTGAAGGCTCTGTTCCCTCTGAAGAAGGCCGCCAGGTCATTAATGGCAAAGTGAAGGGCGGACAGGACAGGTGTGGGAGAGATGATGTGGCAGGTGGCTCAGGGCATTTGGAAGGTTGGTGAAGGCACGTGAGGGTGACAGACTTAATGGTAAGACTATAAGTAGATTTGAGGGCGCCCTGCAGATTGAGCTATGGACAAAAAGGAAGCAGTAATAAAAATAATTGAAACAGTTTGTTTTTTCATAAAAGAGGTTGGCAAAAAGGACAGGGAAACGTAAGTTTTCTTGCGATTACTCATAACCATAAAGATAAATGAGGCAGATGCTTAAGGACAGCCAAATTTGTTCTCCAGTCCCAATGCTTGAAGAATTGAAGAATGAGGAGTGGGGAGCTGGTGGCAGCAGGTAGCAGCCCAGCAGTCGTTCGACTAGGTCAGTGTGATGTAGACTTCTAGGATCACATCAAAAGTACTTAATACATGACTGATAATATTTGAGATTTAGTGTGAGAAGGTGTCTTCTCTGGTTTTTCTTTATTTCTTTTTTTTTTTTTTTTTTTTGGTATATTCTTGCTCTGTATGTATATTGGCTAAAGTATATAAAATAGAAGGAACAAACAGATTGCAGATAATTTACTCTGTTATTTTAAGACAGTTTATTTTATATGGAAAAGTAGGATTGGCTGGATTATGAGCGTTACATATTATTCATTCCTGATGAAAGTATCTCTTCTGGGTTTATATACCCTTTGGTTTTTATTAACTAATAACTTTAGAAATGACAAGACCCTAAAGAGATAATTGCTTCCTCTAAGGGATTTTGTCTTCTACCAGGAATTTGTAAACAGGTACACAGGCTCGGTGAATAGGCTCACCTCTGGCATGGATCTCTGATAAGAGCATTTCTATCAGTTATGCTTTTTCTTAAAAAGAAATCAAAACTTTGAAAATCAGAACATAATTTATGTAACTCCCGCAAGAAATGCATAAATTATGGGAAACAATGAGCAAGATATAATTAAAATTCAGCAGCTCTATGAATTAAGAACCTTCTCTCTACAACTCAATTGTTGTCAGTTACTGCTTAACTTAACGCTGGGTTTTCCTTTTTGCTTTCAGGAAAACCTTTAACTTACGCCCTGGGTGTTGCCTGTCCACAGTTTCCTGGTGGCTCACCGCTTCTGCCTGCTCCAGCCTTGCTCCGGCAGCTTCAAGGCTTCTGGGCTTCAGAGCTTGTTGTGAAAGCTTGCTGCTTTGGCCTGCTACCCCTGCTTCAGGTGTTAAAAGCTTTTAATTAGCTTGCTTCCTCTACTTACTATAACTAGGCCCTTATGTGTCTGCATAATCTAGTTCTAGGGTCTGAAAGGAGAATTGCCTTTAGCCATTCATTTTTTAAAATTTTTTACTCTGGCTCTCCTGGAATTCATAGGAGAGTAAAAGAAGTTTGAAAACTGCGTGATTCACCTTTGATGGTTTTAGTCTTTAGTCTGTAGGGGCACACCAGTGTGAGCACACTATTTTTAAAGCCAGTGTCTGTTCTGATTAGTGATGCCAGTGGTGTACTAATTTTAAAATATTTTGACTTTTGCTGCTGTATAAATAGTATCTTCATAGAGAGGATATCTCTAGCTCTTTTGTAAATTCTTTGTAGTATATTTACTTTGCTAGAGATACTTCATGTTTTTCTCACTTTTAATAAATATTTTGTACACAGATAATTACTCTCAGAATGATTTTTAAAAATCCAAGTACAATGGTTTCTATACACATCATTCTTGTCACAATTAACATGTCAGTATAGATCAGAATTATAGGTATACTGAATGGAAATAACTCTGGACCTATCGAACTATTCAGCATTTTTAATAGTGTTTTACACCAGCTTTGTAATCAGACAAGCAGGGTACATATCCTGGTCCTGTTACTTACTGTGTGGCTATGAGTCTCCAAATCTTAGTGTACTAATTTTTTAAGGGAGGATTGTAGAACCTACTTTAGATATTTGTAAGGATTAAATGAGGTAGTATATGGAATGTGCTTAGTCCAGTGCCAGGCATATAATAAGCTTTCTATAAATAAGTTATTTTTTGTTATTTTATTATTAGATGTTATACAGAAGTGATAAAGAAGAGACAAAGACATGAATATATAAGTAGTGAATAGCAACAAACAAAAGATAATAAAGGCCAAGTTGTCAAGAGTCAAGACTTTGAAAGCCTGGGAGGTGCCTGCGGCTCAGTGAGTAGGGTGCTGGTGCCATACACCAAGGGTGGCGGGTTCAAACCTGGCCCCGCCCAAACTGTAACAACAACAACAAAAAGACTTTGAAAACCTGTTAAGAGAACAGAATGGGGCAGCACCTGTGGCTTAAAGGAGTAAGGAACTGGCCCCATATGTCGGAGGTGGCGGGTTCAAACCCAGCCCTGGCCAAAAACCGCAAGGAAAAAAAAAAAAAAAACAGAATGAGCTGGAATAATCTGGTACGCATTGAATCATAAAATATGTAATTGTATTTCTTTGATAGTTCTTTGTTTTTGAGTTTGAGTATCAGTTCAGTAGTGCTTACAGCTGAGAATATTGACACCTCACAACTTTCCATGTATACATCCACGTAGATTACAAATCATTCATCATTTGTTTAGTAAGTATTTATTGAATATCTATTGATTCTCAAGCAGTAGGCATATACTAGTGGACAAATCTCCGGTTTCATAGAGTTTATGTTCTAGTGAATGAAGCAAACAGTAAACACAATGTATCAATAGAACATATAGTTTATTAAATGACAAGAATGGGAAAAGGAAACAAAGAAATGGGATAGAAAGTGTCAAGGGGCAGAGTGATATTTCAGTAAGGAAATGGGAGAGCAGGCTGTGTGACTCTTCCGGGGTAGAGGATTCCAGGCCTAGGAAACAAGTGCAGAGGCCCTGAGTTGGGATTGAGGTGACCATTAAGGCCGAGCAGAGTGAACTAAGGGGAAAATTGTATGAGTTAGGGAGATTGGAGGGCCAGAACATACTGGCCTTATAGGTTAAAGTAAAGTCTTTGACTTTGACTTGGAGAGAGGTGGGAAACCTTTGGAAGTTGTAGAGCAGAGGAGTGTCATGATCTCAGCCATGTTTCAACAGAATCGTGGTGGGTGCAGCACTGTAATAGATTGTGGGGAGGGTGAGGGCAGAAGTAGAAAGGTGTCACATAGGATAATCCAGGAAAACATGATGGTAGCTGGGAATGGGTTGAAAAAGAACGTTTGAATTCTGGATATGCCATACGTAGACAAGATTTATGGAACCCCATGGTAACTTTTCCATGTATTGAAATGTCATTTAGTGTGATCATTTTTAAGT
This sequence comes from Arctocebus calabarensis, assembly GCA_963573935.1. Taxonomy (NCBI): domain Eukaryota; kingdom Metazoa; phylum Chordata; class Mammalia; order Primates; family Lorisidae; genus Arctocebus; species Arctocebus calabarensis. Next base: position 28,383 of record CAUYON010019289.1, on the reverse strand, counting down.
TAGAGATTATAGCTGCAATTGATGATACTTAACTTGTGTTTAAGAACTGATTTTTATACATTTGTCACATACTGATTATTTCTGTAGTGTATGCAATTTCTTTAAGATCATAATGTTATTACTATGAAGTCTTTCAAGACATCTCTAGTGTTTTTACAAAAATATCTTTGTTCTGTGTTAAATTTATAATCTTCTAGTTTATGTTCAATGTCCTTTTCATTTTGATAAAATTAAAGAAAGGACATTTTAATATACTATACTCTTATATTTTAATTAGCTGTGGTTCTTGAAAATATAGAAACTGAAGTTAGAATTCTGAAAGAATCCTTTTTCTTGATTTTCTTCTACTGAAATGAACATGGAAATGATTTGTAGTGTTGAAGGAGCCAAGCAAGATTATTTCATTTTATTTTATTACTTATACTTTATAATCTTTTTTTTTTTTTTTTTGAGACAGAGCCTCAAGCTGTTGCCCTGGGTAGAGTGCCCTGGTGTCAGAGCTCACAGCATCCTCCAACTCCTGGGCATAAGGGATTCTTTTGCCTCAGTGTCCCAAGTAACTGGGACTACAGGCATCTGTGACAGCGCCCGGCTATTTTTTGGTTGTAGTTGTCATTGTTGTTTGGCAGGCCCAGGCTGGATTCGAACCCGCCAGCTCTGGTGTATGTGGCTGGCGCCTTAGCCACTTGAGCTCTAGGCGCCAAGCCTATATTCTTTTCTTATTATCATTTTGATAATTCAAGAATGTTGCCTGAACTTTGATTTTATCACATCACATCTTATTCTAGAAAAGTTTTTAGGTAGCTCGTGAAACTTATGAGACAGCTTTAAGAATGTTTTCCACTTTGTAGCCTGTATCATTCTGGTTACCACACAGATGTGTAGAATGGTTTTCATTTTGGCCCTTATCAGTCACACTATAATACATAAAAAATTTGTGGGTGACCAGAATGAGGTGTGGTATCACATACTTTCCCATTCAATGCTTTAAATTTTTCTTTTTCTTTGAGTCAGAGCCTCACTATATTGCCCTGGGTAGAGTGCTGTGGTGTCACAGCTCTCAGCAACCTCAAACTCTTAGGCTTAAACAATTCTCTTGCCTCAGCCTCCCAAGATGCTGAAACTACAGGTGCCCGCCACAATGCCTGGCTATTATTTTGTTGTTTAGCAGGCCCGGGCTGGGTTTGAACGTGCCATACCCAGGGTATGTGGCTGGCACCTTAGCCACAGAGCTATGGGTGCCAAGTCCCATGCTTTAAATTTTTAAATATTTCATACAGAAAATGTAGAAAAGCAAGTAGAAATCATATGACCTAGAAATACTTTATTTTAATACTTAGCTTTTTTAGTTTACTTATGGCATAGATATTTATGGTATATATATTATGTGTATATATAGAAAAATCCCAGTGTGCAAACTTTAATAAACTTTGTTTCATTTAGCATTATACTGTGAACTTTCTCCTATTAAATTGTATTCAATAGTTTTTTCAAGCATATGAATAAATTTGTTATTCTATGATATTCATACTTAGTTTATTTGGAGCAACAGTTCTCAACCTGTGGGTTGTAACCCCTTTTTAACAATGAAAATACATTGCAGCATTAGGAAGGTTGAGAACCACTGATTTAGAGTATTTATGTTAGTTCTAGTATTTTCTATTGAAAACTGTACTCTGGTGAACATGGTGGCTTAGTTTTTATTACTATATATTTGAATTTAATTGAGGATATTTCTATCTATATTTCTATATAAATGTACATACCATTGATATAAAATAATAGGAAGTTAGAAATTGAAGGCTGCAGTTTCTTTTTTTGTAGTTCAAAGAAATTGAAAAAATGGAGAGTTATATTGTGTGCCACATATTAGTGGTAGAACAAATGGCCAGTAAGAGATTGGGCTGAAGTGCGCTCAGTGGGGTGCCTGGTGCGAATAACAGCAACTCTTAGTGAACACTTGGTGAGCACCAGACCTTGGTGCAAGCTGTTTGTACTTGAAGATTAATTATTTTGATCTTTACCGTAACTACATAAGGTAAGTGCTGTTATCAGCTCCATTATATTGATCAGAAAACTGAAGGATTGAGAGGTTAAGTTTTTTTGAGAGCTTCGTAGCTAACGACAAACCAGGAGTCAAACTGTTTTAGTCTGTCGTCAGAGTCCCTGCTTCCCTGAACAGCCACGATAAACGCTAGCTCAGTGTTTGAGTTTCCTTTAAATACTAGGCATCATCATGTTCCTGCTGCACCATCGTGTAATCCAGAGGTTGTCTTGGTTTTCATATTTCTTTTGGATCTTGGAAAGGTAATTTAATGCATACACTCTCTCTATTTTATTATGTAACACCCCATTCAGATTTGGAGCCTTAACCCATAAGCAAATACCATTGTGTTTCTGCAGTGAAACATGTTTGTTTGTATACTGAGATTTAAAAAGAAGATTTTTAATAGCCTGATGTCAGTACATGTTGCCACATGAGTTATGGAAACTTTTTGTCTAGCTGCCCATGTCCATTCCCAGTTGTGCATAAGTTTGATTTCAGAGTCTATAGAGTAGCTCAGGTTGTGTTTTCTTCCTTTCAGATATTTTAGTAAAATAATGTTTGGAGTTTTTCCTTGCTATTTGTTATAGCTGCCTTACTTTAAGTATGAGCCTATTGGAATAGTTCAACCCATCATTTCCCCATATATGACCAGATATAATTAAAGACTAAAGTGGTTGCATTTGAAATTGAGATAATTTTTTTCTTCTCATCATTTTAATTGATGAACTCATCACCCTTGGTGTATGTGGCTGGTGCTGTAACCACTGCTACGGGCGCCAAGCAAAAACTGTTAGTCTTAATTGCTTTCTAGGTATGTGCATATGTATACATAGGGGTGTTTGTGAATGGAGGTTGTGGTATAGTATATGAGAAAGAGTATGTGGTATGAAAAATAGGGTTATTTTCAGTTTATTTCATATTGTCTGCCACAGAACATATTTGTTTTGGCACTTGGTGTGCTCTATATCATTGTGTTGGAATTTGGGACGCATTATTTGATAAGCTGTGGTTCATTCATATTGTACGTTTTGGTCAATTTCTTAATTATGGTAGATACTGAGTTTAAATTCCAGGGCAGAAAACTTGGAAAGGAGGATACAGTGTATAATTTCCAGCTGATACAATGTTTAGAAATACAGTTACTGGTTTGGCACATGTTCACTAATACAACTTTTCCACCTGACAACATTATTCAATTTAGGATCTTAGAATTTAAAGTGCATTGAAATAATTGATAATTGGTATTTATTTTTTTACAGAGAGGAAAAAGGAAACTGGATGACTGAAAAAGGTATTATTTGTCATATTTCAAAAGTGATACTTCTTTTATCTTTTCTAGGTTGCTGTAGTAAAACTAAAAAATGCAGATAAGGTGTTTGCCATGAAAATATTGAATAAGTGGGAAATGCTAAAAAGAGCTGAGGTAAGAGTCTTCTTATTAGAGTATTAAAATATCTTAGTAATATTTTTAGAGAACTATAAGATTAAATAGAGCCAATATATCCTTAAATATCATTTAATAACATTTTTATCAATGGTGACTTTTTTAAGGCTTAAAAAACAAGTTCAACAATACTTAATTATAACTGATAAAAGTTATTTGTGATAATTTAATATTGGCTGAAAACAAAATGGAAACCCTTGTAATGTGGGCTTGAGTAGCTATTTTAAAAGGATATATGTAAACCAGATCTTTTATAGAAAGAGATCTTGTAATGGATGATTTTCAATATGATATAACTTCTTTATGTTATTCCGCATTTATCTGGATTCTGCTCTAAGCAAAAGTCAGGAGGTGTTTTGAATATCACCTCTTAGAATTCTGTTTATTGCTGATTATACAGTCACTTTATATTTTCCTTTATATTATGGGAGTTGTGATAAATTCTAGTAGCATAAGAATTGTTAGCATTTTTAGTTGGTGCTAGATTTGAGGTATGATTTTAAAAATATCTAGCAGCTGCTGTGGTATGGTCAGAATGGACATCATGCATAGGTTTGTGGTGGTGGTGGGTTCTGGAGGTCTCCTGCTGTGCTGGATCATAGTGAGGCGCCGTGCAGGGGTGGGGAACTGGTAGCCTTCTGGATCCTTGAATGTGGCCTTGTGACTGAATCCAAAGTCCGTAGAAAAAATTGTTCTGGGAATGCACTTGCAGATCTGGAGGGCACATGTGGCCTGGAGGCTGCTGTTTCCCCACTCCAGGGAGGCATTCTGGGGTCTCAGGTAAGTCCAACTTACAAGTATAGATGTATTTCAGTATTTTAACTGGTAAAAGGGTCATATGGATGAGTAGGCTGAGTAATAGCCCTGGAGTTTGGTAAGATCTGTAAGACGATAAAGAGAAGTTAGCCCTTAGAAAACTATCTGTCAGTACTTACAGGAACCCAAAGAGGAAGACACAAAGGGAAAAGGAAAAGGGATTCTACGGTGATATAGGTGTGATGGTAGTGAAAGTAAATTCTTCATTATTTCTTTCTTTTGGGAAATTTGGAAAACATAACAAAGAAGAAACTAATAACAACTTAAGTTCTGTCACCCAGAATTAATAACATTTTGGATAAGTTTTTTTAATTTTATTTTTTCTTGAGACAGATCTCTCACAGTCACCCAGGCTGGAGTGCAGTGGCGTGATCCTAGCTCACTGCAGCTTGCCTACAACTCCTGGGCTCAAGCAATACTCTCACCTCAGCTTCCCAGAGTGCTAGGATTATAGGCATGAGCCACTCCACCTGGCCCAGTTAATTTTTTTCTATGCATCCACTAAAAAACTCACAAATGAAATCTGAATATATTTTTGGCAAAACAAATAGTAGCACATTACAGGTAAAGCTAAAGTATTCTTTGATCACCTCCCACCCAAGTCTAGCCCCTCCTACCTCCCAGAGGTATTTACTGTGTTGTAATATCCTGTTTAGAAAACCATATGAGGCCAGGTGTGGTGGCTCATACCTGTAATCCTAGCATTTTGGGAGGCCAAGGTGGGAGGATTGCTTGAGACTAGGAGTTTGTGAGCAGCCTGAGAATACCGAGATCCTGTCTCTACAAAAAGTAAAAAAATTGGCCAGTGTGGTGGGGTGCACCTGTAGTCTCAGCTACTGGTTGGGTTGTCCAGGGAGTAAACACTGAGATTGAGTTTAGTGTACAGGATATTTATTAGGAAATGCTTTTGTGTTAACACCTGTAGAAGGGAATGGAGGGAATCAGAATTTGTTAGGAAGGAGTCGAGCTGTCCCTTCAAACTTAGTTGACTCCACAAGGAGGTCTGGAGCAGAAGTGGTCCTTTGGAGTTATCTTACATTGGGTTAGAATGGCTAGATCTGTGTGTACCTGCCTCCATCAGTCACTGGATGTGGGCTGCCTCTGAAGGACACGGCCGTGGATGGGCAGGCTTCCTTTTGCTGAGGCAAACCCCGAAGGGGCTGATGGCATTCTCAGTAGATGGAGGAACAAAATTCTCCATTACAAAATAATAATTATGTTCTAACTATTTAGGAGAAACAATAATTATAATCAGTTCACTGTTTAAGGGATAGAACTTTTAACAAATTGGGTTAAAGTTTTTACTTGTTTTTTATGAAGTTGAATAGATTGAGGCAGAATCATGAGAAGGAAGAATAACTGGGTTAGCTTTCATTCTTGGCTGGAAGAAGTGGCAAAATCGAGGACAAAGCAAGGGATGATTTTACATTAAATAGTATTTCATTGAGTCAAAGAATATTAATATATTCTGTTTATGCTGTAAGATTGGATAGATGTGCCTTTCTTGTTCTCTTATGACATACAGCTAAAGACTCTGGACATTTTATATAAAACAAACATCAGAATATTTTGAAAATATATTCAAAATAAAAAGAAGGTAGACCAGCTAGGGACCTCAGAACCCTTGAGTACAACACTCCTTTTGGAGGTCAGTATTGTGCTGATGGAGAAACCAAATAAGGACCATACAAAGAAAGTTAACCTAGTCAACATTTCTTATGACTATGGATGTAAATATCCTTAACAAAATATTAGCAAATACAATTCAACAATACATAAAAGGATTTATCCACCATGACTGAGTAGAATTTATTTCGGGGATACAAGACTGGCTTAATATTTGAAAGGTACTCTCTTTAAACTATTTGAGAAAACTTTCATCTTTTAGACAGATTTTCTGCATTCAAACTTTTTTTTTTTATAATTTTATTGAATCATAATTCTGTACATTGGTGCATGCATTCAAACTTTTAAAGAGTAATTCATTTCAAAATGGAGAGGTAGTGTATTTCTGTGCTTGAATAATCAAATCTTTGAACAAATATATTAAAACGTTGAAATATCCCCTTCCGACCATGACTTATCCAACTTTGGAAAACTGGGCCTAGTAATGTTGCTGAACAAACTACACATAAGCAGCAACATTTCTTATTGTTGATGCTTTAAAATCTTTTTTCAGATTTTTATGTTCAATCCATTTGCCATGTATATTTGTTTCAAGGCATATGGTAAATATATAATTAATGGGATACAGATTACTTGAAGGTACTAGGATGCCTCCTCTCTTTTTATACCAGGGAAGTCTAGTGATTGTTAAATAATCTCACAGTTTATATAGATCTATATCCCTACAGGTTCATTATGTACATACTTGGCTAGTATCTTCACACTTCTTTAAGTTAACTTCCTGCACTTTATTCTGCCCGACTCATACTGACTTTGCTCATAGGAGATGTCCTTACTTGTTTCCTGGGATGATACAGGAGAGTTTACAGAAATGCTCTGTCTTGATAGTTAAACTTTCCTAAGGCTCAGTTTTCTCATTTATAAAATGAAGATAATGGTCTCATAAGTAGGGTAAACATATGTCTTATATCTGTGACAATAATAAGAAAAATATTTTCTTATTTTTGCTATTGTTATCTTTATTATTTTTGTAGGTGATATTACCATTATTGGAAATAGTAGCAATAGTATTGGTAATGAATTGATATCATTTAGATTTGAACTACCAGTAATTCCTGACTTGCCACCTACATTAAAAAAAAAAAAAAAAAAGCAAGCACTATAGAAAGTAAAAAATGAAAAACAAAAAAAAACCCCTTTCTTCTCCCAAATACCCAGTCTTTCTGTCTGGGTGAGAATTAGTAAGAGTTTCTTATATATCCTTAAGAGAAAATAATACTATAATGGAATCATTAAAAAGTCAATTTTTTTCCATTGCTTTTTTCACTTAATATACATTGTGATTTTTCATTTCCATATTTATATACTTATTCTTTTTAAATAGATTTATTATACTGAGTGGGTCTATTTTTTTGTTAGGTTGTTTTAAAAAAAATTAATAGGCATTTAGGTTGTTTTCTTATTTTTACTGTTTTGAACCATGTTGTAAAAACATTTATTCACATGTATTGGAGTACTTTTGTGAATTTATCCATAGTGTGAATTCGTAGTAAGATGGAGTCACCAGATCCAACTGCATGTGTTTGGCAAAGAGAAATTTCAAAAGAAGAGAGAAACTAATGCTCTTCAGAAGTAGTCATGTTACCCAGGAAATTTATTCAGTGTAAAAATTTCAAGAAGTTTTTTACTATGAAATGCTGTTAATCAGAGATACTGCTGGGGGCTATCCTGAGGTACTCTAGTTTGTATATACTATATTGATTTGATTTTAAGGTTAATTTTTACATTAAGAGATTTTCATTTTGCTGACTCTGGAACTTTTCTACTCCTCAAATTGAACTCTTCCCTAATGGAACTCCTGGGAGTGGCGGTTGGGGTGGGAACATTAAATTTATTTTATGTTTAATTTATTAAATTTATTTTATGTTTAATTAAATTTATTTAAACATTACATTTAAACTTTTTTTTTTTTTTCTCAAGACAGAGTTTCACTTTGTCACCCTCAGTAGAGTGCAGGGTCGTCACAGCTCACAGCAACTTCAAACTCGTGGGCTTAAGCAATTCTCTTGCCTCAGCTTTCCAAGTAGCTGGGACTACAGGTGCCCACCACAATGCCTGGCTATTTCTTGGTTGCATTTGTCATTGTTGTTTAGCAGGCCCAGGCCGGGCTTGAACCCACCAGCCTCTATATATGTGGCCGGCACCCTATTCCCTGAGCTATGGGCGCTGAGCCTACATTTAAACTTTAATAGCTATTTCTGCAATTAAATTATCTTATATACAAGTTGACCACTATATCTTTGTACTCATAGTATGTAAACATATCTGTTTCTCACACATTTGCCAATTATGCATATTATCAAGTCATTTAGCATTTATTTACTTATTTTTTGGAGACAGAGTCTCATTTTGTTGTACTCAGTAGAGTGCCATGGTGTCATAGCTCATAGCAACCTTGAACTCTTGGGTTCAAGCAATCCTCTAACTTCAAGTTTTCATTTTTAATAGAGGCGGGGTCTGGCTATTTCTCAGGCTGGTCTCTGATGAGTTTAAGCAATCTGTCCACCTCAGCCTCTCAGAGCGCTAGGATTACAGGCATGAACCACCATGCCCAGCTGTGATTTTGCTTTTTAAAATTATATTAACATTTTCTTTTACTGACAAAGAAGTTAAAAATGATATATCTAATGTTTGGCTTGACTATCAAATATTTGCTAAAATGGAGCTTTAAAGTAAATTGGTACCATGCTATATAAGACCTAATGTTTGGAATTCTTATATTTTGCAATTTAAAATTTCACTTGTTTCTTTTCAGTCCCCCCAACCCTCGAATATTAGAGAGAGGGATTTAGTTATTATTTGAAAGAATCTCTCTGTGGTAATACTTTATGGTTGAGAGAAGTCTTTATTTCTAATAAATGAGAAGCCAAAATGATTATAATTATCAACGGACTTTTTCTTTTAAACACAATTTCCAATTATCCATACAGTTTTATCATGGTATATAAGATTGTTATTCTGATGAATGTACCTTATGAATTGGTAAAGAGAATCCTATGGCAGAATTATTTGCAGAATTATTTACATATATGATCCTTACTAACTTCTACTTCAACAAAGGCGTTCCTGTTTCTCTTCTTCCCAATAGTCCATTAAGGATAAAATTTAAGCAATATATGACTAAGGATAAAAAAAATTAAACTGTTTAATAGTCAAAAGCATTGGTGTCATCCTATATTAGAGTAAGTTGTCCAGGAAACAAAACTAATCATGTGGCAAGCAGAATGTTTGTCTGAACATTTGGTTGAAAAAGTAAGTGACTGAATCTGAGGAAGCTATGTGACCTCTAGTAACCTTTCCTGTATGTTTGTTATGTCTTAACAGACACAGATATTTTTATTAAAAAAAGAGGGGGGACTGTTTTAGTTTTTTTAAAAGGTAATAGCCAAGTAGGTGGTGTTATGGCCTGTAAACATGTTGAATACCCAGAACACTTTTATGAACTCCGGGATATATGCGCATTGTAGCTTGGTTAATATTGATACAGGACGGGGCTTCTCAACAGGGACGCGAGTGACCCGTGGGACCGGGTATGTTTTGCTGTGGGGGCTGTCCTGTGCCTTGTAGGTTGTTCAGCAGCATCCATAGCCTCTACCTGCTAAATTCAAGTAGATGCCTCCCCCAAGTGTGACAGGCAGCTAAGTACAGTGTGACATATTGAAGTGAAAAAAGTAGACAATTTTGCATCTAGACTCAGTATTGGAGGCATTAGTAGGAATACTTTAATAGCTAAATGTTTATGGATAAAATTATATGTTTGGATTTGCTTAAAAAATATTTCTAGGTATGCATGTATATGTGTACATGGAGCTGAGAGGTGGTAGTAATTGGATATACAAGATGAAATAAGACCGACCAATAAAATAATAATTGAAGTAATGGGTACATTGAGGGGAGGGAGTTATTAGTCTCTGTACTCTTGTATGTGTTTGAAATTTTATATCATAAACATTTTCTATTTTTCAAATTTTTTTTTACTGAATAGTATAGCGGAGATCAGAACTCAAAGTTTAATCTGTTGACTGAAGTCACTGTCACTTTATTCAGTTTGGAGTTATCAGTCAAATAATGGATGTTTATTAAGTTGTATCTTCAGTGTCTATAGATACAAATTTAGATAGCTATGATAGTTAAAATATAGCCCAGAGAAGTCTTCTAGGCTGATTGCTTTCACAAATTCTCTAAAATGTTAGCAGTTAAACTTTAACCTCAGATGAGTTAAATTGCAAAACAGGACTCAGTAGTATGTGAAGTGATTCTGTTTTATGAAAGCATAATGTAGATTTTAATCTAATTGAAGGTAAAACTGCCCGTTTATTTGGTTCAAGCTTCGTTCATTCATTCGTTCATTTATTTATTTTTAGACAGTTTTAGTTTGTCACCCTGGGTAGAGTGCTGTGAGGTCACAGCTCACAGAACTTCAAACTCTTGGGCTCATGCAGTCCTCTTGCCCCAGCTTCCTGAGTAGCTGGGACTACAGGTGCCTGCTTCGTCTCAGTCTTGCTCAGGCTGGTCTCAAACTCCTGAGCTCAAACAATCCACTTGTCTTGGCCTCCCAGAGTGAGGTTTAAAGCTTTAATGTTTAATGTGTTGCTATGTAATGCATGGGTTTGGAAATTTTATTTGGTCGAATAAGATTTGTGGATTTACGTACGTGGACTGTGTTAGGGCTAATTGAATAACAATACTGATTATTTTGTGGGTCATGGCTAACCCAAGGTAATTCTGAATTTACCCTGTGGAAAATTGGCTAGCTGTGGTGGCTCACGCCTATAAACCTAGTACTTTGGGAGGCTGAGGTGGGTGGGGAATCACTTGAATCCAGGAGTGTAAGAACAGCCTGGGCAACATAGTGAGACCTGGTCTCTACAAAAAAAAAAAAAAAGTTTAAAAATTAACTGTTTATTTAAAAATAAGTTAAAAATTACCTCCTGGGGAGGCAGGAGAATCTGCTTGAGGTCACAGTGAGCTAAGATGATGACATTGCACTCTAGTGTGGTAACAAAGTGAGACCCTGTCTCTCTCTCAGCAGACACACACAGTTAAACACTATATATAGCATACTGTATGATGATATTTTTATTGTGTATGGAATATGAAATAGCCATTAAGAAAAAATTAGGTAGATTTCTATGTATGGATATGGAAATATGCACAAATATATACATATTGTTACTTGAAAAAATATAACTCACAGAGCACTGTGATCTCATTGTATAAAGAACAAAAAAATAGGAGACGTGGGATACCACATGAATACATAATATGTGTTTGTGTGCATATATATATACAAAAAAAGTTTTGAGAGGATACTAAACAATTAATGGTGATAACCTATGAACACAACATCTTGACAATGAAAACGGGGGTCATAACTCAGGTAGACTCTTACTTTCTACTTTAGCTCAATTTTCTTTGAAGTTTCTGGCATAGTGGCATTATTTTTCATTTTGTTTTATGTTTAAGTAAAAAATTAAAGATACTATATTACAGAATTATAATGCGTTCTATAAAATTATATTTTATACATTTCTGAGATTCTCTAGGTTAGTGGAAATGTATTTTGAGAATAAATTAAAACTCTAAAAAAATCAACTTGAAAACAAAGCAATCAATTAGAGAAAATGAACCAAGGAAATGAGTGATACAAAGTTCAGGTATTCAGCAAATATATATAAAGCCATTCCTTTGCACCTGTGATTAGGAATGTATTTATTAAAAGAATAGATATTATTTTATACCAATTATATAGACAGCCACTTACAAGTCTAATAATGTCACATGCAGTAGTGGATGTGGGGCAAGTAGAGTTTTCATACACTGGTTTGACGTGGTAATTGGCATCACTTAGGAAAGAAAATTAGGTATCTTTGGTAAAGTTGAAATATCCTTATATCTAGCATTTCTACTTCTGAGTAGATATAGTAGACAAACTCTTGTACATTTTATAGATATATTTGTTACAACATTGTAATAAAAGAAAATGGGAAATAATGTATACTTCATAATTAGGGGATTGCATAAGTAAATTTTGGTGCATTCAAACAGTGGAAGTAAACTTCATAGCCGATAAAAGGAAAACAGCCATTGTTTAGTAAAGAGTAATCAGGTCGCAAAAGGATACATAAAGTTATTCATGTAAATTTTCAAAACACACAATGGTTCTATTGTTTTTGGACATACACGAGTGATCAAAGCATATAATTGGTAGACTATATGCTAACTTTAGATTATTGATTACATTAGAGGAGAAAGGGACAGGAATAGGAAGGCTACAACTTTTATCTTATTGCCTTAAAGATAAAAAGATCCAAAGTAAACATGGCAAAATGTTGGCATTTATATTGTCTGGATGTTAAATTGGTTGATGATTGTTGCCTAAATTATTCTGTGCATTTTTCTCATTGTTTGAACTATAATGGTATTTTTAATTATGAAATACTTTTTAATGGCTGCTTAGTAGTCCAGTTTGTGAGGATGCTTTGAAACTTGTCAGTCTTATAGTAATTGGATGTATTCCTTTTCTAGAACAGAATTAATAAACATATTGAGCAATTGTTTATATATTGTTTTACATAAGGTGTTCTCTAAATTTGTTTTTCTTTTCAGACAGCATGTTTTCGTGAAGAAAGGGATGTACTAGTGAATGGAGACAATAAATGGATTACAGCTTTGCACTATGCTTTCCAGGATGACAATAACTTAGTAAGAATCAATTTTATATGTTTCTGTATCCTTATTAATTTTTTGTCTGAAGAATTAGCATTATTTTCATTTAAACATTGTTTAAAGGTAGATTTGATTTAGTAAATCACTGCATTTCACAGAGTATAAGTTGCATACTTGATGTGTGATTTTTTTTTTTTTTTTTCCCTTTTTTGGATAAGTCAATACCTTTCCATTGGAATTTTTTAATGCCTTTTAATAAACAAGTCAAAACTAAGTCCAAAACGATTTAATTCCTATTAGTTAAATTCTATAAAAGGTGCTCAACATTTTTTTTCATGATTTTCCAAATAGTATTGTAGTATTCTGTTGTTTTTTAGAATTTCATATAACTAGAGCTGCATTAAGCACCTAGCCTACATCTGATTTTATATTGATATCATATATCACTTAACAAAAGTTGGGAAAGAACTTTGGAGGAAAGTCAAAATATTAGAAGCATTGGGTGGCACCTGTGGCTCAAAGGAGTAGGGCACCGGCCCCATATACCAGAGGTGGTGGGTTCAAACCCAGCCCTGGCCAAAAATTGAAAAAAAAAAAGAAAGAAAAAAATATTAGAAGCATGAAGAGATAAACAAGTGAATAGGAAAATAAGAGTATACAACTCCTTGGCCTGCTATTCTAAGCTCTTCAGTTTTTGACCATGGTTTTTATTATATTTCCTGGTTTCTTTTTTTCTTTTAGCATACATGTCTCGAGATCCTGCTTTGTGCCAGGACCCAGATATTACATTGAAAACTGGGATATAAAAATTAATAAGTGAAATAATAATAAATGAATTAAATGATATATAAAATTAATAAGTAAAATAATAACAAATGAATTGAAAATAAGTGAAAAATTAATAAGTGAATTGAATAAAAACTCATTCATTTGGTAACTACTTATTGAATGTGTGCTGTGTGTTAGGCACTATTCTCTAGATTCTGGAAATACAGTGAGAAAGACAAAGGATCTCTCTGCTTATTTTTACACTCTCAAGAGAATCAGGCAGTAAATCCAAAATCAAATAATATTTTCAGGTCATTTTAGATGAGGAAACTATTACATTTATTCAGAGGTATGGGGTCAATGAAGACTCTTCTGTGACAAACACTCATTAGCTAAACCACAGGGAGAGGGTGGAGAGAGCACTTGGTGAGCAGGGCAGAGGTTAGAAAGCGCTTCCTGCCTTCGTATAGGGTAAGAGGTTTGGGGGGATGAGAGAATCACATAATATAGCTAATATGTCCTTAGATGTTCTGCTAAGCAAATTAGACTTTCATAACCATTTTTAAATTTTTTGGTTATGGAATTTGTGCTTTTATATTATACATCATATCTGAAAGCATAGATAATAAATCTTGTGGTAATGGAATTTCCCTGGCTGATCTCTTGCTTTCTTCCTCCCACATTCTTTTAGGGGTCCCTCACAGAGCAGAGTTTGGAAACTGCTTTTTCTAGAACTATAGAAGAATTTGTGGCTGGAAAGGACAAAGGTTGTTTGAGGGAAGGCTAAAGTGATTAGAGTGTAGTAATCAAGGAGAGCGAGGTATAAAGTGAGGTTTTTAGAGAACAGATTATGCTGAGAAGTTGGACTTTATTCTTATTTTTAGGAAGGCTTAATAGAAAGTAAAATAATCAGTTTTACATTTTGCATAGAACTTGCTGGTAGTAGTGTGGCCTGTGGATCTCGGGTAAAACTAGAGGCAAGGGGACTAGTAGACTTTGACAGTATTCACAGATGCGGAGGGCTTGAATGAAGGGGTGATATCTAAGTAGGATTGAAGAGGAGGGGATGGTAAGGTATTATTTAGGAGGTAGAATAATTAGAACTGTGTGTGTTTGAGTGGATGTCCATGGAGGAGAGAACAGTTCCAATTCCCCTCTTTCCTGTGCCTGACTTGTGCGATTCAGTGGTTAATTGTTGATAAACTGAAGGAGGGAGAGAAAATTCAGAGTAGGGTAGAAGATGATGAATTTGGTAAATGTTGACTTCGGATGGTCACGTGACTTACTCATGAGGTTGGGTTTATAAGGCTGGCACTTGCAGAGAGCAGGTAGCACTGTGCATCTTGGAGTGTTTATCTTATAGATCGGGTTTTGGCAAACTATGGTCTGCGCCTCACATTTGGCCTACCACTCATTTTTTACAGGTTGTAAACTAAAAATGGGTTTTACATTTTCAAGTAGTTGAAAAAGAATAGTTTTACATTTTCAAGTAGTTGAAAAAAGAATAGTATTTTGTGACACTTGACTGTTACATAAAATTCAAATTTCAGTCTCTATAAAGTTTTATTGGAACATAGGTATGATTATTGATTTATATATTCTATATGACTGCTTTTGTGGTACAATGGTAGAATTGACTAGTTGTGACACAGACTGGCACTCTGCCAGGGGGTAACTGTATTACTCTCATCATTTTGTATTGCTGTTCAGTACACTACAAATTGCAATGACACAGTTATAAGTTGATAGTGTTTTAGTGCTCTGCATGTTGGTGAACTGTGGCATTTTATCTTTTTTTTTTTATTTTAATAGTGTGTACTCATCAAGATAAGGAAGGAAAAGACAAATTGTCTTTAAATATCACACTTCTAAGGCATAATTATGTTAATGAATTAAGTGGAAGAGCATTGTATTTACTGTGTAACCACACAACAACTAAATTAATAGAATATATATTCTCATCACCACATGCCTCACTTACAGGAAAGCAGCCATCAGAAAAATTAGAAAATTTAAAAAAGGATATCTATTATAGTTAGCTTTCTTCATAAGAAAAGAATGAAAATGAGTGTGGATCATTAATTAAATCATGTTTGAGTACATTGGCCAAGGAAGTGTGCCCAGGGACAACAAACGGGTCTAAGACAACATCGTGGTAAGAAGATTTGCTCAACAAATTGAGGACATTTGGAACAAAATCAATGGTTGATTATAAAACCAGAGAAATGTATGGAAATTTGTTTTTCTCTTATTAGATAAGCACTTGCTTAATATCTTTGATTTTTGCCTCTTGACCCTCCAAGCCTGAAGTTTTTGCTGTCTGGCCCTTTATAGAAAAAGTTGCCCAACTCCTGTTGTAGACAGCAGTAAATACGAGGAGTAACCACACCGAGTAATGCTTATATGAGTAAAATGTAAAAACAGATGTGCCTACAGAAGATAGAAATAGTGTCTGTATTTTTAGTGTCTATACCTTTAATACTAGTGCTGCTCTTCTTCCACTGCTCCTGTGCTCAATTTTTACATCTTAAAATAGTAATTTCCAGAATTCCCCAGTGTAATTAATCTTTTTCATCTCGTTTTAGCTTTTTACATTTTCTCAGTATTGCTATTACATGACTAACACATACATGTATACACCCAATTTTTTTGTACAACTTAAAAAAATTTAAATGAGTGGTATGGACTCAACCCCTTTTTAGCTAAAATAAAATTAAAAGTCTAACTTTTTAATAGTTTTGGGGTTCACTGATTTCAGGCCACATCTAGGTATATTCAAACAATGTCATTATGTTACTTGTTTTTATATCCCTTAAAGGTTATAGAGTATAAAAATGTTTTCAAATTGCAGGTTGTGACCCATTGGGGGTTGTAAAATCAATTTAGTAGCTTATATGCAGCAATTTTTAAAGATAAAATAGAATATAAAGTGTCAGAGTTTATGGGAAGTAGTAAGGGTAAATATTGCTTTGTGATACTTATTTCTTTATAATTTACTGAATCATCATATAAACCGTTTTTGTTGTATATAGTAAGAATTTTTTAAAAACCACCCTGTAGACTTTGCACATGTTAGTTGCTCAGGTGGTAAACTGAACAGATGATGTTTGAATTAGATTTATGTTTTTAAGAAACTTTGAGGATAATGTCTTATATATAATATAGTCTATATAGGTTTGTTAGCAAAATTTGGAAGAATAATTAAAACATCCGAGAAGTTTTTGTTTAGCAAAATTCTAGCAGTTTATCATGATAATTTTTAAATGTATTCAAATAATGAAGACTAAAATCCACTATGATAGCATATTCTGTTGTAGATAGATCTAACACTGTAGATTTATGCATTGCTTCAAAAAAAATCTATATTTTGTTATAAATATTGAAATAAATATACAAATTTGTAGATATAGAAAATACACAAATGTCAAATTTTATATAGAATAATTTTTACCAAAACTGAGAAAAAGCCAGAATTATGATTTACTTTTCTTTCTCATCTAAGTTATTTAGTTTTATTTGTACTCTTTGCATTTTACATTAGGGTTAACATTTCTTTTTCAGAAACATTTCTCAGAAATAGCCTTCATTTACTGGTCACTAATTATTTTAGAATGAAAATTTCACGGAGGAGGGCTGAAACACTCTAGTAGTCAAATCTCCTACTATATGCCAGTTTTTCTTTAGGGGAATTTTCATCATACGTTAATGTTGAGAGTCAGAAGTCTTGGTTGTCGTTGAAATTTTTCTTTTCAGTATTTATAAAATGATACTATGAGAAATGTTGACAAACCTAGTTTTAGATACCAAAAAGGAAATTGTATCATACATGTTTATTTTCCATAGTAACTTTTAACCCTGGTAGCTTTTAAATAATCAAAGAAGGAACATGATATATGTTGGTATACAATATAAGAATGCTGTAGTAAATAATTTGACTTTCATTTCTAACCTACCTCCTACAATAGCTAATTTGTGAAAACTTGCATAGAGTCATAGCAAGTGTGCATTTTGTTTTGCAAAAGATGCATAATTGAATGAATGATACTAAGATGTGATTAGAACATATTTTCCTTATGAAAAACTCATACTTTGGGAGGCCAAGGTGGGGGGAATTGTTTGCAGTCAGGAGTTTGAGACCAGCCAGGGAAAGAGCCCTTCTCTACCAAAAACAGAAAAACTAGCTGGGCGTGGTAGTGTGCTACTTGTAAGGCTGAGGCAAGAGAATTGCTTGAACCCAAGAGTTTGATGTTGCTGCACTTTAGCCTGAGTGATGGAAAGAGAAAAAGAAAAATTTATTATACAAACCAGATTACTTATATCAATATTGACATATAATATCTTACCACTTAGGTATCACTTATAATATTGTGAATCATTGAAATTTGTTTTTTCATCCTTTCTTAGCCCCAGTTTCCTGTTTAGTTATTTAATACTTAAGGAAAAGAAGATAGGAAAATAATTAAAATAAAAATTTTATTTCTTGAATTAGCATTTGCAAATTGTTTGAAAGTTCAAAGATTCTTGAATATTAAATTGTAGTAACTCATGAACTCTAATTTTCTTATGCCCAGAAGTCTCTCAAAGACCACACCACCAGACAAATTGAATTAAAGAGCTGTCCATTTATATTGAAGAGCCAGCCAGCAACTGCCTCAGTGTCCCAACATGAGGTTTCTGAGAGCAGCCCCAAGTTGTCTGAGGCTCTGAGTTTTATAAGACACATTTTTTTCAGAGGGCAAGCACAGAAGCGAAAACAGCAGTTAGGGGAAATCATGAAGGTTCAAAATGCTATGATACAAGAGCACTTGGTAATCCTTTTTTTACAAAGCAGGTACAATCTACAACAGTGGTTCTCAACCTTCCTAATGCCACGATCCTTTAATACAGTTCCTCATATTGTGACCCCCAACCATAAAATTATATTTATTGCTACTTCATAACTATAATTTTGCTGCTGTTAAGAATCATAATGTAAATATCTGATATGCAGGATGTATTTATGCATCCCCTGTGAAAGTCATTTGACCCCCAAAAGGGTCATGACCCCCAGATTGAGAATGGCTGATCTACAATGTCCTGAGGAAGGTGAGGGTCATAAACAGCATGATCATAAAAAGCAATAATCACAAATGACATAATCCCTAGTGCAGTTAGTAATTTACATCAGTAGCAATTTTAGTTGAATGCATTCTCAGTTATACAAAGGAGGGGCAGACAAGAGGAACCAGTTTCAAAGGTCATGGAATATAACAGAAAAGGAGTAAACAGTAAAGTGGAGTCAAACTTGCTCTTTTAACATTTCCATGTCATACACAGATGGCATGAAGACCACCTTAGCTTGATCACGAGGGTGATTGTCACAAGGGTAATTAGTGACTTTCTACACAATACTAATAATTCTAACAGTTCTAACCAGGTATACTTAAAATACCATGCAATGGGTGGGGAGGTAAGCGGAACCGGAACTGTTTTTTTGCTTTTGTTCTTTTTTTTTTTTTTTTTTTAATGCAATAAAATTTAACCAATCAACAGATAGGAAGCCGGCCTGGGTTGCCTTCCCAATGTTTCTCAGGAAAAAGAATTACATCAAAATGGAGTTAGGCTTGCTTCTATTTCACCTTAACAATTTGTTTATAGGAATTACATTAGTGAAGGCAGTGATGATTGGAAAAATATTTTTGAATAGTTAAGAAAGAAAGCCAGGAAGAATAACTACAAGGTGGGGCTCTAACGATTGACCATTCCTCTCTTTGTATGGCAGCAAGATGACTAAAGTTTCCTGTTACCCCTAAGAAGACTTCTTGCAGCTTCCCTGTTCTTTGGAATGGTTTTTTGTGGACACATAATTCATTTATTGCATGTTTTCACATGCTTTAGCATTGTTTCCTTGGAATGGATTGCATTGTTTCCTTGGAATGGAGGTCTTTAAAAGCACTTGAAATAGAGAATTTTTAGAAATTCAGAAATCAGAAAATTTAAGATACATATATTCATATGTGTACCTAGAGATCTATGTTTCTTTATTTTGGACTAATAAAAGTTTCTAAAGCCTCAGTGTTATTCCTCAATTTTGTTTTTTGTGCAAATATGTGCCAGAATATGTCATGGATGTAATTATTTATGTTCATTGAACACTGACTCTCTTTTATTTAAGTAAAAAAGGCATTGTTAGCTGGGTGTGGTAGCATGTGCCTGTAGTCCAAGCCACTTGGAAGCTGAGGCAGAAGGATCACTTGAGCCCAGAAGTTTGAGGTTGTAGTGAGCTGTGATAATGCCACTGCCCTCCATCCCCAGCAACAGAGTCTCAAAAGAGAAAATCTAATCATCAATAACCTGAATTCTGGTGTGGCCTTCCCACTGTCTAAAAGATATTTGGGCATATCATTTGACTTTTCTTGCCTCTTTTTATGCAGCTGTAGCAGGAATAGCAGTTATGATCTCTGCCTCTTCATGGGGACATGAGATAAATATCTCTGAACCCACACACCATAGTTCCAGCTTCAAGGAGAAAATGAAAACCATTGTTTACTCAAGCATGAGATTCTTAACTTTTCACTTTTTTCTACAAGACCTGAATATTCCCCTTCCTTCTCTCTTCCTATGCAAATTTATCCATATTTGCACCTCTTAAGGTAGATGAGGTGTATCTTTCTATTTAAGGTTATTCCTTTAATCTTTGCCTTTGACTTCATCCCCTGTGGGCTTTTGCAGAACTTGACTCCATAGATCAACTTCAATTTGATGAGATTTTCCCTCTACTATCCAAGGTTTATACATGTAAAAAGTTTATAGTCCTTACTTTTGTCTTTCCATTTTACCTTCAAGGTAACTAATGTAAAGTTTGTTGAAATCTTTCATATTTTAATGCTTTGTAATTGCATGTTTGTCTATGTATGAATATTTTCTTCCTTTTTTATAAAAATGGGATCAAAAAGTATTTATTCTGCAGCTTACTTTTGTACCTAAATGTATTTTTCTTGGCAAATTGAACTGTTTACTAATAAATAGTTCACAGTATAAGTAAATAAGTAATAAATAAAGTTCCTTCTTTATTGCCATTCATATATTTTTCTGTTTTGTTAAAGTTATCAGCAGTTGAGTGGATATATTTGTTCAGTAGATGTATTTGTCCACGATCAGGATATAACAATTGTGTAAGTGTAGTGTCAGCAGATAGTAGGTTACTTTTATGTATATCTGTGGAATTAGTGAATGAATATTTGTTTCTCTTTTGTTTTGTATTCTCCGTTCCCAAGAAAATTATTTACACAATAAAATATGTTATGGAAAGCTGTCTGCTTTGCCCTGAAACCTGTAGTAGTAATATAGTCAAGGAGGGCAGAGTCTGGATTAGGAGAGGACTGGACTAGTGGGTAACAGTAGAAGTGGATGAATTCCACAGAGATTTAGCCAGAACTAGACTCAGCAAGGCCTTGATAATTGAATTGAATGTTGTGGTGAATCAAAGAGAAAGTATAAAAGAATGACTTCCAGATGTTGGTGACATTCACTGGGATATGTTATTAAGAAAAAGGAGTTTTATTCCTAAGTGAAGTTATTATTTTCGTGCTTCCACTGATAAATCTTGTCTCTCTAATACCAGAACGAGTATAGTTCATTTTCCACTTACTGTTTTTCTTTTTTCTTTTCTTTTTTTTTAGAGACAGTGTCTCACTTTTTCGCTCTTGGTAGAGTACGGTGGCATCACAGCTCACAGCAACCTCCAGCTCTTGGGCTTAGGCGATTCTCTTGCCTCAGTTAACTTACTGTTTTTCTTTTGAGAATTCTGTTTCTTGTTCCCTTCTTTGCACTTGGTGTGAATTCTGTCTTAGTAATGGCCAGTTTACTTCTGAGTACGTAGTAGGGAAAGGACATGAGTAGGCAAAGCCAGAACCTAGTTGATCAGACAAGAAAAACTGGAATACTTTTTAATTCATCATTTTTAGTTCTGTCTTAGGGGAAGGTTGTTTACGATTAAAGAATTTCAGTAAGGCATATTGAAAAGTTGGAAGGAAAAGGATTCCTGGGGTTTGGGGTTTAAGAGTACATAGTGGTGTATGACTGAAGGTAGAAGATAGATGGTGACTCGCAGAGCCTAAGGTTTTTGTTTTTGTTTTCATTTTTAAGAGTTTCACTGTATTGCCCAGGCTGGGGTATAGTGGTGCCTTCACAGCTCATTGTGAGCCCATAACTCCTGGGCTCAAGTGATTCTCTTTCCTCAGTGTCCCAAGTAGCTGAGACTATAGGTATATACCACTATGCCTGGCCAATTCTTTTATTTTTTTAGAGATGGGATTCTGTCCATGCTACCCAGGCTAGCCTCAAATTCCTAACTTCAAGCAGTCCTCCTGCCTTGGCCTTCCAGAGTGCTGGGATTATAGGTATGAGCCAGGGTGCTGACTGAAGAACCTAAGTTTTGAATAGTGACTCTGGGTGGCAAAAGTGTTGATGTAATGATTTTTCAGCAACTTTTTGGTAGATGGTGTACTCAGGTCTCCTAGGAGTCTGGTGTGGCAAAAATATATTTTCAAGAAAGACAAGCCTTTGATGTCGTGGAGTTTCATATCTTTATCCTTTGTAGTTTTTCTCTGTTAGTACAAGATAATTACTTGTACTTGGTAATTAGTAAATGTTTATTGAAAGAGTGGGTTATATTTTATGACTTTCTTTGTGTAAATATTAAATTCCAATTTTAATAGCATACTTGCTTTATTTGTTTGAAAAGTTTTTTGCTACTGTGCTCAAAGTACTTCTTTTCAAAGTAATAAACCTGAGTTTCTTTTCCACCCCCAGGGCTACTTCTAGCAATGTTTATGTTAACAAAATTTTGTTATGTTTTATTACTGTGTTCTAATTTTCAGGATGGAGTCTAGTAAATATAGTAAGTAAGCTGTAGACTAGGATTTTAAGTATATTGTTTCCCTAAATTTCAAGGCTTTAAACATATGAAATTAGTTTCTTTGATGTGTATTTCTCATGCTTATAATTTATAGTATAAAAAGAATTTGAATTTTCTCAAGTTAAATCTTAGCTCAGTGATGTCCCTGAAGTAATATCCCCTTAATTTCAAGGGATTATTACTGTTTCAGGATCTTCTTTTTTACTGGCCACACTGTGAGGAAGGTATCATCATTGCAGTTAGGTAGATGAAAAATGAAATATCAGAGATTAATTTTTAAAATTCACTTACCATATGGAGTCAAGTTTTTCTAACTTTAAAGCACATCTTTTCACCGTGCCTAGTTTGCTTCTCGCCTTAATATATAACATACACACAAATACACATGTATATGTAATACATGTTTGCAAAGTAGTCTAAAATATAAAACCTATAACATCGTTTGTAATCTAACAACCTGGAGAGTTCTGGTGAATAGCTGGGTCTAAATTCCTTGTCTTTTCTTTTTTTTGTGCACAGACCCACATACACAGGAGGGTCCATATCTAAAATTAACTTCCTCTGTTTACATATGAGAAAAGCCCATTCTGATACTTTGTATACTGTTGGAAATGAGAAGAAAAACTTACTGGTGGGAATTACTTTGTTCTATTCAGTAGTGGTTTTCAACTGCTGATCCATAGATTGGTCTAATTATAATAAGGTTCTTACTGATCTAAAATGAACTAAGGAAAATGTACAGAGGATGAAGATGACTTTTTCATTGGAAGGACTGTTCTATTTTCTACGTTTTTTTTTTTCTTTTGGGGGGTTTAAAATGCTAATTCTTCTCTGAAATGTTGACAAAACTGTAGATTATTGTTATAGGTGAAGAAGATGCTGATATTGTTACTTTGCAAAATGCAGCAAAAAATAGCAATCCTTTGTTCTCTGCCCCAATTTAAAAAAAAATTATTTTGCTGCTGTATAAAATTTAGATGTCTTATAATGACCAGTGATGCCCATCATACACAGTTTCTTGTTAATTAACTGCATAAGTAATTAACCACAGAAGTATTTGACAGAGTCCTGTTTGATCTTAGGGATACATTATACACGTACTAATTTTTCACTCTTATTATTTAGTGAGTACATTTTGTTTTTTCATTCACAGTATCTAGTTATGGATTATTATGTTGGTGGGGATTTGCTTACTCTACTAAGCAAATTTGAAGATAGATTGCCTGAAGATATGGCTCGATTTTACTTGGCTGAGATGGTGATAGCAATTGACTCAGTTCATCAACTCCATTATGTACACAGGTAAGTAAGACAGTCCTTCAGTGCACCTGACTGTGAGTTACTCTGTGATATCCGCAAACAGAAGTCTTGCTTTTTCTAAATTTATTAATTACAGTCTTAGATACATTTTTCATCAACCTCATTAATTTTGAGATGTTTTGCTTTTTGTTATTTTCATTATTTGTCAGTATTACAGAAGTGATGTCCTTAATACCTACCTATATGTACATGTATAAAATGTAAAGTTCCCACTTGCTGTCAGCATTTTTATAGAATACTTTTAGAAATCATTCCTATTTAACATTATATAGATTTCCATCTCTAAAGGAGTTTGTATTGGCCATTTTCCTTAAGTCGAGTCTTGAATATTGACATTAGCTGAATTAATCATCTAGGTCCATTTGCTAAGTAAAACCCATACTATGTATTTTGTGTTTCTCAAGAAAATACTTTCAAGGATTGGATAAATGTAAAAAAGAGATTTTTAAAGGAAAGCAAAAATTTGATATTCGTGGAGTAATTTCTTCATTGTAAACTATTTATAATTTATGTTTAATAAAAAATTTAAAAACATATTGGATAGTTTAAAAGGTAAGCTCACATTTTAAAAGTCAAGTAGAAGTCATCACAAGTTATCGATGACTTATTCAAATGAGAAAAATCTTTGGGTTCTACCAAATGTGAAGAGGAGAAAGATGCTGAGGTAACAGATACTGCTGTGTTGGAAAGAAACTAAACCTTTTGCTACGACAGTGATTTTCAAATTTTGGCATGCATCAGAGTAATATGGAGGGCGTTTTGAAACCTAGATTGTTGGGTCAACTTCAGAGTTTCCGATTCAGTACGTTGATGGAGTGGGGAAATCGCATCTTCAATAAGCTTTCCAAGTGGCAGTGTTGGTGGTGATACTGCTGTTGCTGCTGGTTTGACCACATTTTAAAAACCACTGCTCTAAGTGAGCAGTGACTATTTCTTTTAAATTCTACATGATGAAAGTGATTACTAAGAAGAACATAATCATGGGAAGAAGAGAAACTTTGTTTTCCACTGTTGCTTTTTTGAGATGTGAATGTCTTATACTGATTCATTTAATTAGTAGTGAAGTTCTAGGACAGTAGTTCTCAAACATCCTAATGCTGCAATGTATTTTATTGTTACAAAGGGGGTCGCGACCCACAGGTTGAGAACTGCTGTTCTAGGACAATATTAAAGGAAGAATATTGTGATTAAAGAGTTTGTATTTTATCAAATCTGTTTGGTTCTTGCTTTATTCATGTATTTTTCTCTGTTGGTTTCTGATAGTTACAAATTTCATTGGAAATAAAGACATAAAAATGCTTTGAAAATTATCAAGTTGAATTTTTTTTTTTTTTTTTTGAGACAGTCTTATGTCGCCCCTGGTAGAATCCCATGTTAGTACAGCTCATAGCAACCTCAAACTTTTGGGCTTAAGCAGTTCTCTTGCCTTAGCCTCCCAAGTAGCTGGGACTACAGGTGCCCACCACAACACCTGGCTGTTGTTGTTGTTGTTGTAGTAGTTGTCGTTGTTTAGCAGGCCTGGGGTAGGTTTGAACCTGTCAACCATGGTGTATGTGGCCAGCGCCCTATCCACTGAGCTGTGGGCGCCGACCCTATAAAACTCAGTGTTAAGTTTTAAGATGGATGTAAGGCCAGGTGTGGTGGCTCACATCTGTAATCCTAGCACTCTGGGAAGCCAAGGTGGGTGGATTGCTTGAATTTAGGAGTTTGAGGGCAGCCTGAGCAAGAGAGAGACCCTATGTCCCCTAAAAATAGAAAAACTAGCTGGATGTCGTGGTGGGTACTTGTAGTCCCAGGTACGCAGGAGGCTGAGGCAAGTTTAATGTATACATTATGATTTAATAAAAATTAAGAAAGCGTGCTTGAACCCAGGAATTAGAGGTTGCTGTGAGCTGTGACATCATGACACTCTACCCAGGGCGCAGAGTGAGACTGTCTCAAAAAAAGAAAAATAAAGCAGGATGTTATTGTGGTCTCAGGAATGAATTACAGAATGAGAAACTAAAGTGCATTTTGGTTGCTCAACCAGTAGCTGAGGACTATCATTTAAAAATACTTACAAAAATATCTTTTCATTGAACAGTTAAAGAATGTTGGTTACTAAACATAGAATCTTAGACTCATGAAATTTAAAAAGACTTTACTCAGTTTAGATTTAAATTCTTTTAGATGAACAAATATGTGTTTTTTTATAAATAGCATCTGTGTCCCCCAGGCTGCAGTACAGTGGTGTGATCATGGCTCATTGCAGCACTGACCTCCCGGGCTTAAGCATTTCTCTTGCTCCAGTCTCCCAAGTGTCTGGGACTATAGGCATTCACATAGTGCCACACTCATATCTAAATTCTTGACAAGGAATAATTACTTCTGAAAATTATTCTTCTAGATTGAGTATAGTCAATGTGAGGTATTTGTATTATTCTCCATTCTGCCAGGCTTGGGACAAATTCTTAACTGATCACAGCATCCTTTCTTACTGACGCATCTGCCATCTTAAAATTCTTCTTAATATAGCATTGTAAGTAACAGCTATCTTTCTCAGGTTGTCATATGAATTCAAAACCATTTCAACACTGAGCTCTGCCTAAATGCTTCTAATTTAACAAGCTGCTTACTTTTAAATGAATCCTATGTATTCCATTGTTGGGTACCTCTAATATTATAGAATTTTACTTTATGTTAAGCTGGATTTCTTTTTTACCTAATAATTGGTCCTAGTTTTGCCCAGAGATAATCTTGTCTTTCATATATGCTTTCTGAAGTCTTCTTTAAAATCTACAGTTTCTCTCTTATCAGAATTTGCATCTCTGTCTCTCAGACACCCTCCCTCCTATACCCCCTGTGCCCAGTTCCATTCCTCTTTTTCCTCCTTCCTTGCCTCTGTCTCTACCCTTCAATGACTGTTCCAGTGTGTTAGTACACTTAAAACATAATTCCCATTTTCTAGATAGACTATTTTCAGAGTAGATAGACTTCTTTCCTTTGGAAAGCGTTTCCCATAGCTTGTATGTGACTGTACATGTGTGTGTGCTTTATGTTATTTAGTGGTATTTAAGAAATGGGGGAATATAAGTATGTATCTCTAAATTGGCCTAAATTTTATCAGGAAACTTAAAGGATGCACAGAAATCAATGAAAACGATTGCCTAAAGAGACCAGGGTGGTGGAGGGGAGATGAGATGGATAGGGACAGGAACGAAAGTGTAATTTCTAAGTGTACATCACACTTTTAGAAGTAATAAACTTTGGCCAGGCGCGGTGGCTCATTCCTGTAATCCTAGCACTCTGGGAGGCCAACGTGGATGGATTGCCTGAGCTCTTGCGTTTGAGACCAGCCTGACCCAGAGCCAGAGTGAGACCTTATCTCTAAACAATAGCTGAGCTTTGTGGTGGGCGCCTGTAGTCCCAGCTACTTGGGAGGCTGTGGCAAGAGAAGCGCGTAAGCCCAAGAGTTTGAGGTTGCCGTGAGCTGTGATGCCACAGAATTCTGAAGGCAACAAAGTAAAAAAAAAAAAAGTAATAAACTTTATTTTTTTAGAGCAATTTTAGACTCACAGAAAAATTGAGTGGAAAATGCAGAGTTCCCTGAAGCACCCCCTCCTCTCACAAGCCCAGCCCCTCAGTGACATCCTTCACCAGAGTGCAGTGCATTTGTTATAGTTGATAAACATACAGTGACAATCCGTTATCCCCCAAGTCTGTAGTTTACATTAAGGTTCACTTTTGGTGTTGTGCAATCCTCGAGCTTGACAAATAGTAGAAGATAGCCACGTATCTACCATAATAGTATCATATAGAGTAATTTCACTGCCTTAAAGATCCTTCGTGTTCCAACTATTCATTTCTTCCTCCCCAGCTCCTGCACACAACTATTCTTTTCATTCTCATAGATTTTTTTTTTCCAGAATGCCACATATTTGGAATTATTCATTAAATATCTAGTCTTCTCAGGAGGGTTTCTCTCCCTTGGTAATATTCTTTTAAGGTTACTCCATGTTTTTTCATGGTTTGATAGCTCATTTCTTTTTAAGAATAATATTCTATCCTCTGGCTATACCATAGTTTAATCATTTACCTCCTTGAGGACATCTTGGTTACATCCACGTTTTGTCAGTTACGAATGAAGCTGAATTTTGTACTTGTTTTCTGTCTTTCATTTAAAGCTTATCCATCCATTACATGTATATATACACATACATACATACCTTTTAGTCGTTGTCCTAGAATTTTCAGTATACACTTACAACTAATCCAAGTCCACTTTCAAATAACATTCTGCATGTACTGCTTTTCATTTAGTGCAAGGACTTTATACAGTTATGGAATAATCCTAATTCTTCCTTCCTGTCCCTTGTATCATTGCTGTCATTTCATGCTTATGTAAAATTCATATTTGAATAGATTGTTGGCAGTACTCTTTTGAGCATATTGTAATCTGTTGAAGTAAGAGTAAGAAGAAAAGTTTTTATTTTATCTCCACTTACAAAATTCTCTGCTGTTCTTGTTTATGTAATTCTGAGTTTCAGACCTGTATCATTTTCCTTCTCTTTTTTTAAAATTTTATTGTCTTTATTATTAAATCATAGCTGTGTACAATAGTGCAATCAAGGGGTACAATGTGCTGGTTTCATATACAATCTTAACTATTTTCATCAAACTGATTAACATAGCCTTCCTGGCATTTTCTCAGTTGTTATATGAAGACATTTGTATTCTGCATTTAGTAAGGTTCGC
>CAUYON010019288.1:0-13976 GCA_963573935.1 Arctocebus calabarensis | reverse complement strand
GGGGACCTCCAACCTCCACCGGAGGCTCCAATTGCCAAAAAGGCTGGACAACTGCTGAGGAGACACCTGTGCCTTGGTGTCTCCTTCACTTCACACTTAGGACTAAATGTGGAACCCCCATCTCCTATGCCTAGGTCAATTTTCTTGTGAATTTCCTAGGCCTCAATTCCATGAAAGGACTGTATCCATTCATTGATATATTCATTCACCTTGCCCCTGGCGGAAGGGACTGTATTCATTCGTTTCCTGGCCAGGGAACCCATACACCTATGTATACCCTGAGACTAAAGGCCTAAAGGAGGAGTTGGGGAAAGAGTGGGAGAGAAACGCAGAGAGCTTCTCTCTCCCCACTGGAGTTCTCTCCCTCTACCAGGAGCCTTAGTGTTTTCTGTATTCTTTTCTGTGAATAGATTCTGTCTTACCACTGGGGGGGGGAGGGGAAATAATGTAATGAAGAATAATAAAATACATGTTAATTGCACAAAAAAATAAATAAATAAATAAATAAATATGCAAAAATAAAAAAATAAAGTTATGTGTACAGACTTGGTGCCTGTAGCACAGTGGTTAGGGCACCAGCCACATACACCGAGGGTGGCGGGTTTGAACCTGGCCCAGGCCAGCTAAACAACAGTGACAACTGCAACAAAAGATAGCCAGGCGTTGTGGCAGGTGCCTGTAGTCCCAGCTACTCGGGAAGCTGAGGCAAGAGAATCCCTTACGTCCAAGAGTTTGAGGTTGCTGTGAGCTATGACTCCACAGCGCTCTACCCAGGGCAACATAGTGAGACTCTGTCTCAAAAAAAAAAAAAAGTTATTTGCACAGTAATTATAGCAATGCAAACAAAATGTATGAGTATGGACACAGAGATAAAAATAATTCAGTTGAGTTAGAAGAGTAGAGTTGTATTTGTTTCCCTTCCTTTTTATTGTGGTAAAACATACATACCAAAATATTTACAATTTTAACCATCTGTCCACATTTAATTTAGTGGCATTAAATACACTGGCAGTGTTACATAACTATCACCACTATCTATGCCCAAAACATCTGCATCATCCTCAATGTAAACTCTGTACCTATAAAATAGTAACTCCCCGTCCCCCATCCCGCAGCTCCCGGTTACCTCAATTCTACTTTCTGCCTCTACGCACCTGCCTGTTCTGGGAGCCTCATGTGAGTGGAATCACAGAGTATTTGTCCTCCTCTGTCTGGTTTGCTTTCAAGATCCATCCATGTTGTAGCATGTATCACAATTTCATTCCTTCTTATGGCTAATAATATGGTATGGATATATCACATTTCATCTATCCATTTGTTTACTGATGGACCCTTAGCCGGTTCCACCTTTAGGCTATTGTGAATAATGGTGTGAAAATAACTGTTGGAGACGCCCCTCTCAATTCTTTTGGATATGTAGCTAGGATTGGAATTGCTAGATCATACGGTATTTGTTTTCCTTTTTCAAAAGTCCTTTTCAAAAGTTACCTTCCATTTAATGCTATTAAATGGGTTCTTCCCAATAAGAATGACAGTTATTCAATAATGGAAGGTAACCCCCTTAGAATCTAGGGCCTTACTATAATCCCTCTTGACTTCCAGTCAATGGGCCTGTCCCAGGCTCCAGGAAGGAGACGCCTCCTCCTCACCAGCACTAAACTATGTTGCAGTTGCACCCCGTGAAAGCGTCAGTACCCATGGTGGGTAAGCCGTTGATCTCACAGCCAGACAGCGGCCAGGCCACCACCTTGTTACTGTGGGCCCGTTATTAAGCTCACAGAGGCCCTGCTGTAAAACAGCAATGACAGTATCCACCCGGTGGAGCTGTGTCAACATTTAAAAAAAAGAAGCCTATTTGCCTACCAGTTCTACTGTAAACTGTTTGAGGTGGCCCTTGGGTCCCATTTGGTCCTTGTGGAAATATTTCAAAACGGTATTTGGTTCCAGGGTACAAGCCATCAATGGTAACAGTTTGATTGGTGGTTGTTTTCACCCAAGATTCTCCAGCGCCATCCCGTGAGATATTTATCTTAAAGGAATCTGAGTCATTGCTGCTCCAGGCTAAGCCAATTTCTCTTGTGCCAACTGTTGTCACTCGAAAGTTGGAAACTGGACCAGGGGCTGTGGGAAGAAAATAAATGCCTGGATTTAGAATCCATTTCTCCAAAAGACAGGGATGATTACCCCACAAAATAGTTACACCGGCATTAAATGCAAGCTTAGGACACCTGATCTCTTTTTCTCTTCTTTGTATCATTACCTAAAACACAAACCCTTCAAAAACCAGTGCTTCCGGCCAAAGAAAGAGCACCCAAGTGCCCAAACTGGGTGCTTAAGTTGTACAAAGTCCGCCCCAGGGAATGAGAGGAGGCAATGAGCCCCCAGGGTCAAGGGCCCAGGCTCTCCAGGAGAACCTTGGTTGCTCCTGGCCGCTCTATCTTAAACGCATTACTGAGAACTCCAGAGCCTCTGTTCAGAGAGGCATGGCAGAGGTGCTCTTGACTCCCAAAATCCATTCCCTCCTTTTTCCTTCATCACATCCCCAGATCTGTATCTGCGTACATGGCTGTTGGGAATAAAGACATTTCCCAGCTTGTAGCTAGATGCAGCCACGGGACTAAGAACGTGAGCAGAAATGTGCAGGACTTCTAGAAATATCCTTAAAGACCAGAGCACGACTTGCAGCCCCTCCCCCCTGTTTCTTTGATGACCACAGCTCAGGCTACCAACACTGCGGCAGTGGCTACAGCTTCCTGATCCTGGGTCACAGGTGAGAACTTGACATTCCCGAATCCAGCAACTGCAGAAGAGGCTCCCGACTCCTCACTCCACGGTCGCTGGCTCTCCAGGAAAGTCAGTTCCGCAGCCTTAGGATGGGAGTCCTTTCTGGGAACCAATCCTAACACCTGCTCCTCAGCAATTATGGGCGAAATTGTGCTCACCTCCCAAAATTCATTCTAAGAAGAGGAGGTGAGCACTCAGACTGAAGGATAACCATGTGAAGACACAGGGAGAAGATAACCATCTACAAACCAAGAGGACAGGCTCATAAGAAACCAAACCCACTGCTACCTCCACCTCCGTCTTCCAGCCTCTGTAAGAGTCAGGAAAAGATATTTCTGTTGTTTCAGCCACCCAGTCTGTGGTACTCGTTACAGCAGCTGTAGCAAACTAATACATCAGTCCTTCCACTGACCCTATAAACTCTCAAAGGATAACTCCTTTTGGCTTAAAATAGCTCATAGTTTCTGTTTCTTGCCATTGAGGCCTGGCTAACACTCTACCATTCCCATCCTGCCTAGCCCTGGGCTTCTATTATAGGAGAAAGAAATAAAATCATTTTATTTAAGCCATTGATGATACCTTGGGAGGTGGGAGAGAATGGATTGTTGTAGTTTAATATTAAATAATAGATTAAACAGGAAAAAAGTAAAAGGTAAAGAAATGAAAATAGACTTTATTCCCACCCCTACCCACACAAAAGCTTCCTGGGGAAGCATTTGAGTAAAGCATCCTTGTAGGGTTAAATTTCCTGCTCACCACTTGCTAGCTCTATGGCCCTGGGCAAAGTGTTCAGCCCAACGGGGCTCTCGTTTTCTCATATGTAAAAGGGGAACCTAATACCCATCACGGAAGCCACTGCTATGTGTGTAAAGCTCCTGCCCCTGTGCGCTGCTGGCGTCTAGACTAATGATGAGCAGTAAAGTCAGTATGATACTGCTATACCCCACTACACCATTATTGTCTTATTGTATACTATCAGCCTTCTTCAGAACAGAAAGCTTCTCATTTGCTTCCAAACATCTTATCTTTCAGGTACATTTAGCAAACAAAGGATGAGACATATGGCTGTGCCAGCGTGTCATATATCAGCCTCCAAGGGACATGAATATGCAGTTTCTTTTTTTCTCCCTATATTAATTCCCTCCAGGTCTGTACCACACTACAATAGTCATTACAAGCACAGGCCACAGTCAAGACAGACCAGAGGTTTAGCCTCATCTCTGTCATTTACCAGGTGTGACACCTGCCTACATCACCTCCTGGCCTGAGCTTTCTTGTCCACAAAATAAAGTCAGCGCCAACCACATCACAGGGCTATTGTGAACACTCAGTCAAACAGTGCATGGAAAACACGTCAGGTGGAGTTCAGCACGTGGCTAGGATCACCATTATTATCTCACACCCCCTTCAGGGGGTTAGAGCCCCTCTGGACCCCATGCTGGGCTACATGGGGGCAGAGGACAGGGTTGGAGCTTCTCCGGTCTGTATCTGAACCTGGCACTTTTGAGGCTGGCAAGAGAGGTTAGCTAGAGCAGCACGTGAACTCACGGGTATACACTTGGAGGGAGCCTGAAGTGCCCTTGGTGTCACCTAGGAGAGGATACACGGTGATGTTGTAGAGGGTACTTGAGGTGAGTCCGAGGATGACGGCCTGCGTCTCACTGACGTTGAAAGATAGAAAACTGGTCTCCGTAGCCATAACTATCTCATAGGTATAGGCAGAGGATGACTCATTATCACTGATTTTCCAGGTCAGGGTCAAGCCTGTGGCACTGATGTTCACGACTGTGACTTCAAAAACCTGACCTGCATCTGTGAGGACAGAAGAGGAATTAAAAATTAACTAGATTGGCAGAGAAAGAGAGATAGAAGTTGTCATCAGGCACATCACCAGGCTGAGAAACATTCTCGAGGAGATTCCTTCCTCCTCCCCACCATCTAACCATGCTGGAAAGGTGTGTGGGTCCCAGGCAAAGTCCAGCACCTCTGGCCAGTGACAAGACTAGCTGGCCCACCACACCTGCACAGCTACTCTTTGTCCTTTCTTGAGTTGACTTCAGAGATACAAAGAACTCGCAGACAATAACTTGGACCCTGTGTGTACTTTGCCCTCGGTGCTAGGGTGACCCAGAAAAGTCATAAATCCATCTGAAAATGAACACTATACATGATCAATTAAAATTGCAGACTTCATGCACGAGGCAGATTTGGGTTGCAAGCCTAGTTCTGCTTCAATAGCCAGTTGGGCCCCAGGAAAACCACTTTCCTCAGCTCAGTTTCCTCATCTATAAAAATCAGGACAGCAACCTTAAGTTCAAAGAACGATAGCATGAGAGAGCTGGGTATTAGCCACGTGCCCACCCCACACTCCCAATCTGCCCTCTGTCCTCCTTTCCTGCCGTGCCCATGAGGCCCTGCACATGGCAATACCAAGAGGCCTCACCATCTGTCTGTGACCAGGTCCCACAGCCAGTGAGGTGGACAGGCACCAGAGGGCCAGGGGAAGTGGGCAGCGTCCTCCTTCATCACCTCCCACTCTGGGCCATAGTCCTGACACAGCTGTGTCCCCCAACTCTCCCCATGTCCTCCCCTCACCTGCCAGACCTAACAGGGCCTTCTGCCACAACTAGGCTTGGGGGCCTCGGCCTCCTTGATGGTTTCCTAATGCTGCCCCACTTAACTAGTGTCTTGAAAGATGTGAGGTTTTCTCGTGTATGTGTGTGTGTGTGCCTTACAATGGACTGAATGTGTGTCTCCCCAAATTCCTATATTGAAATCCTAATCCCCAATGAGATGGTAGCAAGATGGTCTACCATCTGCTTTTAAAGTAGAGTTCAACACAGTTCAACACAAACCAGGATATGTGTATGTTCATATCACCAAGACTCCAAATACCATCACTATTTATTACTTTAATTTTCCAATTCAGGAACTATCTCCCTCAAGGGAGCACTCAAGAGTGAGGTTAGTGCCTACTAATCAAAGGGGCCTGAGAGAGAGATGCTCCCTGTATCTGTGAGGACACAGGGAATCTCCAACTCAGAAGGAGCCCCGCAATCCCAGTCTCAGACTTCCAGCCTCCACAACTGTGAGAAATAAAGTTTGTTTAATGTTACCAGTCCGTCGTAATCTGTCACACTGAACTCAATAAGACACACACAGAGAAGGAACAGCTCCTGTAATTACTATAAACCATGCACTAAGGCAGTTCAACACAAACCAGGATATGTGTATGTTCATATCACCAAGACTCCAAATACCATCACTATTTATTACTTTAATTTTCCTCAAACCACTTTAAAAAGCAGGGACCCTGAGACCCACACTGACCCCAATGACCCCTTTTAGTAAATCAGGTAAAGGGTCTTTTCTCTGGCTGGACCTATCTCCGGGGTACACAGCTTCTCACACAAGCTTCTCATGTCAGGACAACCCCACCACTGCCAAGGCACCCATGGGGGTCCCTCCTCCCCGTGGAGTTCACCCACCCTGTGGAAACTAAGCCCTCCTGCACTGGCAGCCCCCCCACCCCACTCCTCCTGCAGAGCGCTCAGGGCCCTTGACGTTAGGCCCAGCAACCTCTCCCAGGCCACATCCTCCCCACTCCACCCACACATCAGCAAAATCATTCAAAGGGAAGAAATAAGGACACAGGAGACCCTCCCTCACCATGGATACCAAAAAAAGCTGCAATTCCTCATAGCCATGGCTTGTCACTGACTTCTTGCCCAAATGTTATACAGGTAAGACAGTCTGGCCTATGATTGCCTCCTAGTATTCTAAAACTCATTCCTGGCTCGGTACCTGTGGCTTAACGGACTAAGGCGCCAGCCACCTACACCTGACCTGGCGGGTTTGATTCCAGCCCGGGCCCGCCAAACAACAATGACGGCTGCAACCAAAAAATGGCCAAGCGATGTGGCGGGCACCTGTAGTCCCAGCTACTTGGAAGGCAGAGGCAGGAGACTCGCTTGAGCCCAGGAATTGGAGGTTGTGTGAGCTGTGATGCCACTGCTCTCTATCCAGGGTGACAGCTTGAGGCTCTGTCTCAAAATAAATAAATAAATAAATAAAACCCATTCCCCTCCCCCTTTACACTCTCTAAAAGAAGAGACGGTTCTCAGAGCATGCAGGAAACCTCTCTCTAGGAGTTAAATCCACCCCTTAGGGAATTACCAAGGTCCCTGAGATGCCTACGCACCCCAACGCTCCTCCTCCCCACACCCCACTCCTGCTTCCATCCCAATCACCAAACCAGGGACACGAGCTGCCCTCCTGGCTGGTCTCCTGCCTGGGGTTCCCACTCTCCACACCACCCACATCTCACCACCCGACCATTCCTCTGATACCCAGCTACCTGGTCACTACTGGCACAGAGAGGTCTATGAGACTGTGACAGCCTTTGTAAATATTTGTTTACAAAAAGAAATTTTTTTTTTTTTTTTTGAGACAGAGCCTCAAGCTGTCACCCTGGATAGAGTGCCGTGGCATCACAGCTCACAGCAACCTCCAATTCCTGGACTCAAGTGAGTCTCCTGTCTCCGCCTCCCAAGTAGCTGGGACTACAGATGCCCGCCACAACGCCTGGCCATTTTTTGGTTGCAGCCAACATTGTTGTTTGGTGGGCCCAGGCTGGATTCGAACCCGCCAGCTCAGGTGTACGTGGCTGGCGCCTTAGCCTGCTGAGCCACAGGCGCCGAGCCAAAAAGAATTTTTTTTAATCTTAAGTCATCAAATAGCCAGAACAACCTGATGGGCCTTTAACAAGGAGCCTCCCTTGCAGCCCCACGGCCCTCAGCTCACCTGCCCTCGGCTTCCACACACCCACCTCGCGTCCGGTGAGTGCACTTTCACTGAGGGTGTTTCCTCACTGACCTGTCTCTGCCTCCTCCCCGTGTACACAGAGCCTCACGTCCTCCCCAGGACTGGAGGTTAGGACTGTGCTCCCACCATCCAGTTTCCACAGCAGTGCAGGGACAGCTAGCGTGGATGGGGCCATGATACCTGCACAGTGCCCAACCTCCCTACCGATCAGCTGAAGAAACAGGCTGATCGAAACAGGCTCCTCCTTTTGGTGGAGGAAGCACTTGTCACCTGTGGGAAGATGGGGAGACAGCAACTCCCTCCATCAGCACAATCATCCATAAAGCAGACTCTGATACCTTCTCCCTCTCAGACTGAATCCTCGTGTGTCACCAGATCTAGCAGGCCCAGCCCTCCAGAGGGCTATTTCTCTCCTTATTCCTCTCCTAACACTCGCTCCCTCAGTTTTGAGGGCCTGTGACAGTCTTTCGAAATGTAAACATATGTATATTTGGATCAAATAACCGACTCAGTCCTCTCTGCCTACAATCAGGCCTCACAGGCCTTGATGAAGCTGTATTAGTTCCTGAGTCCATCAAGCCTGACTGTGTACTTTTCTGTGTGTCTACCTCACCTCCCCAGCTGTCCTGAAAGTTCCCTGAGGGTAGAAACCATGCATTTCTTTACTCTCTCATTGGTACCAATCCAAAAGTCCCCAAATACTGGTCAGTTTAGAGAGTGGCCACACTGGTACTTACAGCCAGGAAGCAGCAACGTGCAATCGGCAAGTGCTCAATAAAAGACCTGTCTGAACCCCGAAGGAAGTTCCCAAAGAGGGAACTGGTTTCTTTATCTCAAAGGGATTAAAAATTAACCAATCTTACCTATTTATAAGAGAAAACTATTATACCGGCCTGTCTCACTTGCTAAATGCAGAGATATGAAAGATGGGCGCAAGGCAACGCCTTGTCTACATATGGGAGTTGCTCAATCTGTTTTAAAAGGGACGGTCATTATGAAAGTTTAGAGATACACAAAAATCAAGAAATACCAAATCCATCAGATGGAAACATATGAAGCCCTCCCAGCAATACCAATAAGCCAAGCAAGTTCAACCTTGCAACAGTAAATCAGGAAGGGCCCTGTCGACTGTGCCTCTTGAACGTGAAATAAAGGACTATAATATAGTCTGTCTCAGAACTTTCAGAATGACCTATGTATATGTATTGCACTTAAAGAAAGACACGTCTTGCCAAAGAAGTTTAGAAGAAACTCATGAGATCACCTCTGTCTAAAAAATCTTCCAGAAAGTTCTTCCAGACAACAAAACTTGCTAAGCAGGAAATAACTCAGAGGCTGGGAGCCCACTACTCAGTGGTTAGGGCGCCAGTCACATGTACCAGGGCTGGTGGGTTCAAATCCAGCCTGGGCCTGCTAAAACTAACAAAAAATAACAATAATAATGATAATAATAATAACAATTGGGTGGGCAGCACCTGTGGCTCAAAGGAGTAGGGCACCGGGCCCATATGTCGGAAGTGGCGGGTTCAAACCCGGCCCCAGCCAAAAACTGCAAATAAATAAATAAATAACTGGGCATGGGGGCAGGTGCCTGTAGTCCCACTAACTAGGAAGGCTGAGGCAAGAGAAACGTTTGAGCCCAAGAGTTTGAGGTTACCATGAGCTATGACGCCATGGCAGTCTATCAAGGGTGACAAAGTGAGATTCTGTCTCAATTAAAAAAAAAAAAGAAAGAACATAGAATCAGAATCTCAGAAGACACGACTTTGTGCTGGAGCCATTTTACAAAATTCAACATACTTGTCATGAACTCTACAGTCTGAGGCTTTCCTTTTGTGCCCTCTGCTGTTTTAGAATAAACAGTGGCGTTGTACTGAGTGCCAGGCTTTAACCCGACAAGCAGGATGTGTGTATCTTGGGACTGCTGGCCGGAGGATGGTGCTGTAGGCCCAGGGAACTCAACACACACAGGCGTGATGGTGCTGTCACAGGCCTGGGGCCAGGTGTCTGCCAGGCTTCCTTCAGTGCCGTTGACATCTGTTTCAAGCAAAGAGACAAAGATATTAACCATAAGAGGGAAACATGTCCCCCACCTTTGTTCAGCACCCCCACCCCATAAGATGACTCATCAGAGAGTGCCCACAGCTGGGACTCCATGTAAATGCTGTAGTATCTGCAAATGACTACTCCAAGGTCAGTGCAGAAGATAGCTGCCAGATTTTCCTGCTAAGCATCTCTTTCTCAGTGAGTGGGATAAGGTCCTCCAAAGGCCTTGGATTAACACACCTGCTCTTTGTTCAACTAAAAGATAAAAACACTGAAGGGGGCTCGGTGCCGAAAGCTCAGTGAGCAGGGCACCGGTCACATACACTGAACCTGGCCTGCGCCTGCTAAACAACACTGACAACTGCAACAAAAAAAATAGCTGGGCGTTGTGGCGGGTGCCTGTAGCCCGGGCATCCTCAAACTTTTTAAACAGGGGGTCAATTCACTGTCCCTCAGACCATTGAAGGGCTGGACTATAGTTTTAAAAAAAAACTATGAACAAATTCCTATGCACACTGCACATATCTTATTTTGAAGCAAAAAACAGAATAGGAACAGGCTCAGCGCCTGTGGCTCAATGGGCTAAGGCGCCAGCCACGTACACCTGAGCTGGCGGGTTCGAATCCAGCCTGGGCCCGCCAAACAACAATGACAGCTGCAAACAAAAAATGGCCAGGGGTTGTGGCGGGTGCCTGTAGCCCCAGCTACTTGGGAGGCAGAGGCAAGAGACTCACGTGAGCCCAGGAATTGGAGGTTCTGTGAGCTGTGATGCCACAGCACTCTATCCAGGGTGACAGCTTGAGGCTCTGTCTCAAAAAAAAAAAAAACAGAATGGGAACAAATACAATTCACACCAATGCATGTGGCCCAAGGGCCGTAGTTTGAGGATCCCTGCTGTAGCCTATAGTCCCAGCTACTCAGGAGGCTGAGGCAAGAGAATTAAGCCCAAGAGTTTGAGGTTACTGTGAGCTGTGATGCCACCGCACTCTACAGAGGGTGACGTAGTAAGACACTATCGCAACAAAAAAAAAAAAAGAAAAGAAAAAAACACTAAAAAGACATCTACTCTCCCCTGAATGTCAGATTCCAGAAAGTTTCCATCCCCATAACCATTCCGAGCCCCATATGTTCACTTGTAAATTAAGAACACTCTCCCTTCCTTCCTCATTCAGACGTGGGATCACACTAAAACGCAGAGGGAAAGCCCTCTGCCCTGCACATTCTAAAACTCTATAACAATCGAAGAACAGTATTTTTTAAAACTACCAAGTTCCTGAAAATCAAAACCAGAAAGGAAGGTGGAAAGCACAATTTTCTAACTCACCCAAGACAGAAGGAACCAGAAGGTCTCTCCGCACCTCATCTGATTCTAGAAGATACGGGTTGAGACAGCATCGAGTCCCTGGCTTCAAGTCTGAAATACTGATTGTGAAGTTTTTAGTGGACTCGTCAAGGCTTCTGCCTTCAAGCAGCATCTGGCAGGAGGCAGTGCCATTGTCATTGCTCCAGGAGACAAGAGCCTTCCTCATCTCCATAGAGTGAACACGAAGGCCAGAAACCAGAGTAGGAGCCGGCGCTATTGTAAAAACACATGATGGGCATTAATGGACAAGATACTGATGGTCGCTTTTCATAAAGAATAAGTGGAGTCACCAATGTCTGAATCTGACTCACTGACGCAGTGGTTCTCAACCTTCCTAATACCTCCTAATGCCACGACCCTTTAATACAGTTCCTCATGTTGTGGTGACCCCCAACCATAAAATTATTTTCTTTGCTACTTCATAACTGTAATTTTGCTACTGTTACAAATCCTCATGTAAATATCTGATATGCAGGATGTATTTTCATTGTTACAAAGGGGTCGTGGCCCACAGGTTGAGAACCACTGCACTAAAAAATACTTCTTTACCCAATGCATTTCCATCATTTCACAGTGGGAGGAAAAAACATCAAAATGCAGAAAAGAAGGCCAGGCACGGTGGCTCATACCTGTGATCCTAGCACTCTGATAGGGTGAAGCAGGTGAACTGCCTGAGATTACAGGTTCGAGACCAACCTGAGCCAGAGCAAGACCTTGTCTCTAAAAAATAGCCGGGCATTATGTGCAGGTACCTTGCCTCAGCTACCTACTCAGGAGGCTGAGGCAAGAGAACCACTTGAGTCCAAGAGTTTGAGGCTGCTGTGAGCAATCTACCAAGGGCAACAAAGTGAAACTCTATCTCAAAAAAAAAAAAAAAATGCAGAACAGAAGGGAAAGAATAAACCTTGAAACCAAAATGCCTTAGTATCTGCACTATTCTCCCAAGATTAACCCCAACGATGATTTGAAACTCTTGGAAATTACCCCCTTTAAATAGAAGCACTTAGTTATATTTGTTTTAGACATTGGGAACAAGGCATCAAATAAACTGATCACTTGTTAAGTCTAAAGGATTCAATTCAAGATAATGCAAATAATGTCATTTTACAGTATCAACACATTTCAACTAAGGAGCACATTGCTGTCTTCCAACCCTAAGGGGATCTTCCAGAAGACTTTCCATCTATACTATACCCCTGCCCTTCCTTCCATCACTGTATGTGGCTGAGGGGGACATAATCTCTGACTCCCTCTGGGTCTGAGAAGAGCAGTGGAGACCAGAGGCCAGGCCGCTTGCTCAAGAGCCCCCACTACTGGTCGTGGTGGAGAACCAGAGCCCAGGCTCCAGCCTAAAGCACCCATGAGTGCAAATGGTCGGACAGTTTGAGCCAAAACACTGCCTGAGCTCTGCAGGGACTGAACATAAAAACACGGCCTGGCAAATGTTTTCACACAGTAAATGAGAAAATCTCATGAACATGTCGAACAGGCGGATGAAAATATTTCACATGTATGTGAGGCCCGCACACTATACCACATGATTGAACTAATGTACACAGCTATGATTCAATTAAAAAAAAAAAAAAAAAATGGCCTGGGTGACCCTAAGGCACGGTCCAGCTCTGAAACAACACAATCCACTCTGGGACCCAATTCCTCACAACAAATGTCTCTCATGCAAAGAGTTGTTTCTGTGCCTTTTTACTTTTATTCAAGAACTATAATACTCAGAAGCCCCCCAGCTCCTCCAAGAAGCAGGTGTCCCTGGCCCTCCCCAGACCTGGGTGACTGTCACAAACATCACTGCACCGCAGGGGTCTGGAGAAAGGTGCCCAGGCTCCTGCCCGAACACCTGCTGCTCAGTAACTCTGAGATGTCAAATGAAACTTAACTTCTACACTTAACTTCTTTATACTTTCTTCAGCTACAACCCCCTGGGTTACTGTGAGGACAAAATAACCTAGTAAGGAAGCACACATGGGCTCGGTACCCAGTCTCACTACGAACCTACTCCAGTACAGCTCTGAGCTCCGGCTTGGGGTGGACAGAGACACCCAGCACCTCTGCCGGGTACGTCCTGCCACCTCAACACCTCCTCGTCCTACGTCAGCCACTCTGTGTCACCTGGTCCCCATCACCACATCTAAATTCTGTGTTTTTTCTTCATTAATTCTCTTCTATAATTTCTCCACCTTCTCTTCTGGCGTCCCTAGACCTCACC
Organism: Arctocebus calabarensis; assembly: GCA_963573935.1. Taxonomy (NCBI): domain Eukaryota; kingdom Metazoa; phylum Chordata; class Mammalia; order Primates; family Lorisidae; genus Arctocebus; species Arctocebus calabarensis. The sequence goes on along the minus strand of CAUYON010019288.1, from coordinate 738 downwards.
AGCCAATGACACCACACACGCTGGGATCAGGAAACACACAGAGAGCCTCTTTTTTCAATTTTTGGTTCTCCTCACCTTAAAAAGAGCTTCTCACTTGTGTGTTTGATTTTTAATTTAGGGCTCTTTTCAGCTTGGAAAAAAAAAAAGCTTAAGTTTGCACTTGTAAAAGATGGCTTAGGTTACTGACATCTAAGCTAAATCAAAATCTAAGCTGTCCAATCTTAATTAAAACCCAAATGTCACTGAGCTTTTCTTTCATTTGAAACACACACTCCTCTATGAAGTATGCCAAACTTTCCTGCCCAGCAGATGCTCCTGGGAACATACACAGTCGTCATTTCCCTGGGAACATAAAGGGCAGGTAACTGCCATCAAAATGCATTTCTAGTGCAGTCTCCACTCCTGAGCCTTAACAGAAAAGTAGGTATCAACCAAGAGCAACAAAACATTTTTAAAACCGAACAGAAAGGGCGGCGCCTATAGCTCATCGAGTAGGGCGCCGGCCCCATATGCCGAAGGTGGTGGGTTCAAACCCGACGTCGGTCGAACTGCAAAACAGAAAAATAGCTGGGCATTGTGGCGGGCGCCTGTAGTCCCAGCTACTCGGGAGGCTGAGGCAAGAGAATCGCCTAAGCCCAGGAGCTGGAGGTTGCTGTGAGCTGTGTGACACCACGGCATTCTACCGAGGGTCATAAAGTGAGACTCTGTCTCTACAAAAAAAAAAAAAAACGAACAGAA
>CAUYON010019286.1:0-10995 GCA_963573935.1 Arctocebus calabarensis | reverse complement strand
GTTGTGGCGGGCGCCTGTAGTCCCAGCTACTTGGGAGGCGGAGGCAAGAGACTCGCTTGAGCCCAGGAATTGGAGGTTGCTGTGAGCTGTGATGCCATAGCACTCTACCCAGGGTGACAGCTTGAGGCTCTGTCTCAAAAAAAAAGAATTGAACTGAGTAGGAGGACACCTGATTGGTGTCTGCACCAGAACTGATTGCTTGATTGGTGTATATGAGGAACTCCCACCATTTTGGTAACAAAAATCTTCTGTGTTGATCATTATGGTGTGAGAGCAGAGGAAAATCTTTTTTGTTTTTTCCACAAAGGCACTAATCCCATTCATAAGGGATCTGACCCTGTGACCTAATCACCTCCCACCTCCCTAAACCACCTCCCAATACCATTACCTTGGGAATAAGATTTCAACATGAATGGGGGTGGGGGGCCATAAACATTCAAATCAGAGCAATACATACTCAGAGTTTATAAAATTCGCAGTTGAAAATGTAGTTTCACAATTGAAAAAGTTATTCTGAACATTCTTAAGTTTGTCAATAGCTGAATCAATTATCTATTAAAAAAATATGAATTAGGGCGGTGCCTGTGGCTGGCTCATTGAGTAGGGCGCCGGCCTCATACATCTCGAAGGGGGCGGGTTCAAATGCGACCTCGGCTGAACTGCAAAAGACAGAAAAATAGCCAGGCGTTGTGGTGGGCACCTATGGTCCCAGCTACTTGGGAGGCTAAGGCAAGAGAATTGCCTAAGCCCAGGATTTGGAGATTGCTGTGAGCTGTGTGATGCCACAGCACTCTACCAAGAGTGATAAAGTGAGACTCTGTCTCTACAAAAAAAAAAAAAATGAATTAGTTAAGATTAACTCATGTAGCAGAATTCACAATTACAAAGATATAGAATCAATCCAAGTGCCTATCAACTGACTAGTGGATAAAGAAATAGTGGTGTAGGCTTGGCTCCTATGGCACAGTGGTTACGGCGCCAGCCACATACATCGAGAGTGGTGGGTTGGAACCTGGTCCCGGCCAGCTAAACAACAATGACAGCTGCAGCAAAAAAATAGCCAGGCGTTGTGGCGGGCGCCTGTAATCAAGAGAATCACCTAAGCCCAGGAGTTGGAGGTTGCTGTGGGCTGTGTGACACCACGGCACTCCACGGAGGGCGATAAAGTGAGACTCTGTCTCTAAAAATAAATAAATAAATAAATAAAAAGAAAGAAAATAAAAGAAATAGTGGGCTCAGCACCTGTGTCTCAACGGGCTAAGGCGCCAGCCACATACACCTGAGCTGGTGGGTTCGAATCCAGCCTGGACCCGCCAAACAACAACGCTGGCTGCAACCAAAAAAATGGCCAGGCGTTGTGGCGGGCGCCTGTAGTCCCAGCTACTTGGGAGGCAGAGGCAAGAGACTCGCTGGAGCCCAGGAATTGGAGGTTGCTGTGAGCTGTGATGCTACAGCACTCTATCTGTGGTGAAAGCTTGAGGCTCTGTCTCAAAAAAGAAAAGAAAAGAAATAGTGGTGTAGGCTCAGGGCCCATAGCTCAGTGGGTAGGTTGCCAGCCACATACATGGAGGCTGGCGGGTTCAAACCCAGCCCAGGCCTGCTAAGCAACAATGATAACCACAACAACCAAAAAACAGTTAGGCATTGTGGCTGGCACCTGTAGTCCCAGCTACTTGGGAGGCTGAGGCAAGAGAATTGCTTAAGCCCAAGAGTTTGAGGTTGCTGTGAGCTGTGATACAATAGAACTCTACCAAGGGTGACACAGTGAGACTCTGTCTCAAAAAAAAAAAAAAAATGAATAAATAATAATAAAATAAAATATTAGGGGAGGTGGGAAGGAGCTTGCAGTATGGATGAAACAGTACTAGTCATGAGTTGATAATTTTTTTTTTTTTTTTTTTTGAGAAAGAGACTCAAGCTGTCCCCCTGGGTAAAGTGTTGTGGCATCACAGCTCACTGCAACATCCAACTCCTGGGCTTAAGCGATTCTCCTGGCTCTGCCTCCCAAGTAGCTGAGACTACAGGTGCCCACCACAACACCTGGCTAGTTATTTCATTAATTTATTTTGGTTGCAGCTGTCTTTGTTGTTTGGCAGGCCTGGGCTGTATTTGAACCCGCCAGCTCAGGTGTATGGCTGGCGCCTTAGCCGCTTGAGCCAGAGGGGCTGAGCCTTTCTTTCTTTTCTCTCTCTCTCTCTCTTTTTTTTGTAGAGACAGAGTCTCACTTTATTGCCCTTGGTGGAGTGCCGTGGCATCACACAGCTCACAGCAACCTCCAACTCCTGGGCTTAGGCAATTCTCTTGCCTCAGCCTCCCGAGTAGCTGGGACCACAGGCACCCGCCGCAACACCTGGCTAGTTTTCTGTTCTGCAGTTCAGCCAAGGCTGGGTTTGAACCCGCCACTGTCGGTATATGGAGCTGGCGCCCTATTCGATGAGCCACTGGCACCACCCTCTCTCTCTCTTTTTTAAAAAATTTATTGTTGGGGATTCATTGAGGGTACACAAAACCAGGTTACACTGATTGCATTTGTTAGGTAAAGACCCTCTTACAATCGTGTGAGTTGATAATTTTTGAAGCTGAGAAGTGCTGGGGACATTGTGTACTATTTGCTCTACTTTTGAAATTTTAATTAATTAATTATTTTAATTGACAGATTAAAAATTGCATACATTTGTCATGTATAACTGGATACTTGGAGATACATGTTCTCTCTACTTTTTGTAAATCTTTTCCATGTTAAATCTTTTCCAGAATAAAGGGGCGCTTTTTATGGCTGGCTAGATTGAGCTACTTGCAGGCAGAAATGGAATTAACCCAGTCTGTAGAAGATGACACTAATGCTTGCTGAGTAAATGAATGGATATGGTAGTCAGTATTGGATTTATGTAAACTATAGAGAGAACCTGTTGATTGGGGAAGAAAAGATGTCAAGTTTCAGGTATGTCTAAACACTGTAGTCACACTTTACCTTTAGACCTGTAGCATGACGCCGGGTTGCATATTGGTTTGGGGTAGGATACTAGGTGTCTGGTTTTACCTGTACTCAACTAAGTGACCTGAGATAATAATTTTACTGTCTCCAACTGCAGAAATAGATCTGAGGCATTCACTCATTCATAACCTGCTCACTGAGGGCTTCCTATGTGCCAAGAACTGAACTAAGTGCCACACACATAAAGATAATATCATTCCTGTTCTAAAAGAGTTCATGGTCAAGCTTAATGGTTTTTCATCTTTCTCTTACCTAATCCCTGAAGTCCCTGTAAGTGTTCCCAGAGTTCTGATCATCCTGAGTACAGCATAAGCAGAGAGGCTTCAGATATGCCTGAACTCCACTGTATGAACTGTCATGCACTCCATTTGAGAGTTACTATTCCAGTTGGCTAGAAGATAATACCTACCCAGGAGTTCAAGACCATTAATTGAACTTCTGTGCCAGAAATGCTGTGCCAGGCACTTGACATACATTATCTTATGCAGCCCTTACTGGAAATCAGGTGGTATGTCCTTTTTGCAGAGGAGGAAACCATGACTTTATGACTCACCAGTGAGTATGTGGCATCTGCCATACCTTGCCTTCTGGGAGAATCTGGATGATCCCTTTAAGTGCTGTAATTCTGAGTAAGTCTTTTAGGCATTCACTGGCTCTGTGACTTTAGGCCAATTACTTAACACTTTGATCTCTAGTCTCCTTCCTTCATCTTCAAAATGAGCTGGTTGTGAAGTTATAATGCAGATGAGGCATTTACCTCAGTGTCTGCAAAGCTTTCACATCTTTTATTTCACTACTCTTATTCAATTGCAGATGTTCCATACATAGATAGCCAGAGACAGCCTGGAAAGCCAAGACTCGATTTGTAGATTGGGGAATTGCCAGACAAACAGGGCATTTGCTAAGGAATGGTGAGAAAGGTGGCAGAGGACACATTTTCACAGCTAGGGAAGGAGAAGAGGGATCTGAGAGGAGAACTCACAAAACCACACAACTGGTCACCTGAGATACAGAGGTCTGTGGGTATGAAGGTTAGCGATGGCTCATCTTGGGTAGCCAGTGAGAGAGGAAGTTGGGGGGCAGGGAGGGTATCATAGGAGAGGGTGGTCCAAATTGGAACAATAGGGACCAGCCACACTAGTAAAGCATACCTGACTCAGAGGAGGCCAACAAAGGAAAGGCCCAAATGAACCAGCACCAGGGGTAAAAGCCAACACATTGGACCCAAAAGTAAGTATACAAAATGGCACTTATAAAATTTAGAGCAACAAAAGGATATCTCCAGTACCAACAGCTGACACTTGGTTGGTGCTTTTTTTTTGTAGAGACAGAATCTTACTTTATCGCCCTCGGTAGAGTGCTGTGGCATCATACAGCTCACAGCAACCTCCAGCTACTGGGCTTAGGTGATTCTTTTGCCTCAGCCTCCAGAGTAGCTGGGACTACAGGCGCCCACCACAACGCCCGGCTATTTTTCTGTTTTGCAGTTCGGCCCTGGCCGGGTTTGAACCTGCCACCTTCAGTATATGGGGCTGGCGCCCTACTCGATGAGCCACAGGTGCCCCCCGGTTGGTGCTTTTTTTTCTTTTTCTTTAGAGATAGAGTCCGACTCTATCGCCCTCAGTAGAGTGCCATGATGCCACAGCTCACAGCAACCTCTAACTCCTGGGCTTAGGCAATTCTCTTGTCTCAGACTCCCAAGTAGCCTGGACTATGGACGCCCACCAAAACGCCCGGCTATTTTTTGTTGCAGTTGGCTGGGGCTGAGTTTGAACCCACCACCGTCGGTATATGGGGTCGGTGACCCACCCATTGAGCCACAGGTACCATCCGGTTGGTGCTTTATAATTTGAAAAGTACTTTCAAATGGTTTGTCTCATTTGCCCTCTGAAAGGGGAGTGGGCAGCGGGATCTGAGTTTGCAGCATGAGGACTCCATGGCAACGTTTGGATCCAGCGCATCTATTTTCCTTATCTATAAGTGACCCAACAATTCCACCTACCCTACAGCATTGTGGAGATTAAGCTAAAGTGCTTTGTAAACATTCTAGGTGGTTCTGTGGCTCATACCACATCACCACTAGCAGTGGGTAGAGGGTGGCCCTGAAACTCTGGCCTGCAGAGCTAGGGCTCTCCTCTTGGCCAGATCTCTCTCCTACTTCCCACCTGATCTTGGCTGATGTCATAGTATAGTAGCCCACCTCCTGCATCCTCCAAGCACCTAGGTCTTTTCTTTTCTTTTCCTTTCTCTTTCTCTTTTTCCTTCCTTCCTTCCTTCTTTCTTTCTTTCTTTTTTTTTTTGAGACAGAGTCTCATTATGTTGCCCTTGGTAGAGTGCTATTGTATCACAGCTCACAGCAACCTCAAAGTCTTGGGCTCAAGTGATTCTCTTCCCAAGTAGCTGGGATTACAGGTGCCCGCCACAATGCCCAGTTATTGTTTCTTTTCTTTTTCTTTCTTTCTTTTTTCTTTTTTTTTGAGACAGAGCCTCAAGTTGTCACCCTGGATAGAGTGCTGTGGCATCACAGCTCACAGCAACCTCCAATTCCTGGCCTCCAGCGAGTCTCTTGCCTCCACCTCCCAAGTAGCTGGGACTATGGGCACCCACCACAACGCCCAGCCATTTTTTGGTTGCAGCTATTGTTGTTTGGTGGCCCCAGGCTGGATTCGAACCTGCCAGCTCATTCGAACCTTAGCCCATTGAGCCACAGGCGCCAAGCCCAGCTATTTTTTCTTGTAGTTGCCATTGTTGTTTTAACTGGCTCCGGGCTGGGTTTGAACCTGCCAGCCTCATTGTATTTGGCTGGCGCCATAACCGCTGTGCTATGGGCACCGACTTAGGTTAAAGTCACTTTTTAACACCTCACTGTCACTACCCTCATCTTCAGGGACTCTTGATGGAAAGAAGAATACAATCTATCCTAGATGTCTGAGACTAGAGACTGAAATTAGATGGCTTTTGGATGGCCTAGTGAGCAGTCTGGAGGTGGGACTTACACTAACATCTTGCTTCTGAGTGGCTTGGACTTGAGGGGGATGGGAACTTAGGGAAACTTTCAATTGGGATTGGCTGGCAATAGGGTGAGTGTTGGACCCATCCATTGGTTTCTGGTGGCAGAAAATGAGGCTTCTGGTGAAAGAGGCAGGATTAGAATATGATTGCCTCTTCCTTTGGCCACTAGTGAGTTTTTTCTTTAAATCTTTTAACTTTTTTTTTTTTTTTTTGTAGAAAAGGAGAGCTTTATTGCTGCACATCACATATAATCCATACTCAGGGGTGGAAATACATATTGGAATGGGTCCCAGAAGGTTAATCAGGGGCATGAAGACACGCAAATGCATAGCCGTCCATAGTTGATCTCTCAGGAGGAATATTGCTAGATCAGTCTATTGTCCAATTAAAGGTGTAGTGAGGGTGTCTGTGTGGATGACTTGCAATTGTCTCATTGCTGCTTCTGTCAAAAAAGCCAGTGTTTATTTAGCATTTACTTGCACCTTGTTCTTTCCTCAGACCTTTAATTTCCGAGTAGGGTTAAGGAGGGCTAAGCTTCCCTCTCAGATCTATTCTTGGGCTCCAGACATGATGCTTTGTGCCAACAAGCAGGTTTCCGGTAACAGTACTCCAGGATAGAAGAACATATCGCCATTAGGATAATCTGTGTTCACCCTGGTAGGCAGTTGAATTCCTCAGGAAAGGTTATGAAATGCTGGAACATCGCTTCCATATTGGCTTTGCAGAGGGACATAGCTCGTCCCATCCTACCTGCAGTAAGGTCCTTTGAGCTGAGCATCTGTAAGCACTTACTCCAAGGGGAGCTCTACTTCTATTCAAACGTGCGCCTGACCCCAGCATAAGAAAAATGAGATAAATCTTTTAACTTTTTGAAGTACTTTTCTGTAACAAAACATATACCACCCTAATTGCAGTTTTGTGAGATGTGCAGAGTGTTAGCACTTTCAGAAATCAAGAGATGTGGGGGAGGTCCTATAAAAAAGAGGTTGAATGAGATCTCAACTTTTTGGGCAATCAGGAGCTGGAATTCCATTGCACACACATTAGGGTCCCAGGTCCATGCTTCTTTCTCTCATCCACTAGGATTGTCAGGGGTGCAGAGACTCCTGTGTGCATGTGGTCAAGTGTACAAGGCTGACCTGCAAGTCTTTCTTCCCACCTGCTGTCCTGCAGGGACCTTTCTACCTCACACCCAGGGACATAAGAGCAGACAACTGTAGGCTGAGCGGTCCTGGCTGTCAGAGAGACTAGACTGCCCTGGGACCCCACGCAGTGGTGGTAAAACTGAGATATCTTGGCCCAACTCCTTTCAGCCTCTCAACCTTTGTCTCTTGGTGTCTCTTCCCATCCCCAGACTTCTCCGGTTTCCAATTTCCTGTCAGTTTCTCAGACTCGGTCCTCAGAGAATAAGTCTCCTAATCCCATTTCCAGCTGTTCTTGCTTATCTAAAAGTCAGAGTCAGAGAGAGGGGATCCCATTCAGAGAGTGTCCCCTGGAGTAGAGGGACTTCTGGGGCGGTGGACGGAGTCCCAGGCTGAGAAGACAGGTGCTGGGAAGGGTGAGGCCATAACTAAGGCAGCAACATCCCGCCCTCCACCCAAACCCGAGACACCCTCACCCCTAGTCCTGCTCCCCAGCTAAGACAAAGCGGAATCCCGCGCGCAGGACTCGTGACCAGGGCAGGGCCGGCCCGGGGCATCCTCCCAACTCCTTGCCCCCGCAAACCCCCAGTTGGACTTGAGTCCACTCCAGATCCGTCCCGGGTTTCCCCCGCGTCGCTGGGGTCTCCGCCCCTCGGAGCAGCTGCTGGGGCCGTGCTGGAGAGTCACCGCAGGCGCTGGTCCCCAGAGTTTGCTGGGCGCCTGAGCCCACGTTGAGAACCGAGCTGCGGCACAGGGCCCAAGCTGGCGTTCGAAGTCCGTATCCCGACCCGACGACTCGCGCGGCCCCCCAGCATCATCCTCCTTTGACTCTCGTGGCTCTAAAGGGACCCCTATCTTGGCCTGGGTCAGGCTCCTGCAAGGTAGGGGTAGGAAGCCCAGCGGGGCCTGGGACCGGGGCCAGCGTGCTCTTCAGCGGCAGAATGGGTGCAGCAGGAGGTCACTGCACCCCCTGGGGGGGGAGGGGCGGAGAGCGACTGCGCCCCCTGCTGCCTGACCCCTTCCGGTCGGGTGACCTATATAACTGAGACCGAGACTTCTCCCTAGGTGTCCAGAGACGCCTTCCTGTCACCCCATTTCGCTGGCATCTGTCCCTAGGGTCCGGTGCCCAGGGACACCCTAGCCAAGTCGACAGCTCCCTTCGTAATCTCCCTCCCGCCGGCTGCCCCCAAACCTTCATTCCAGGAATGGGGCGGAATGAAGACCCTGCCCTGGGGAAGACCCGCCTTCACAGTGTGACTCTCTAGGACCACCTGCCACCCTGGTTCCCTGGGCCACCTTCCTTGGCCCCTGCCTGTGCCAGGAGCCTTCCTCTTGGTCTCGACTGCCCATCTCTGTTTTCTAGGTGTTCTCTTCCAGCCTCTGTTCTGACTTTCTCCTCCGTAAGACCCCTTCCCTCGCCCCACCCCGCAGAAGGGGGTGTGTCGTGCAGCTTTCTATTCGTGCTTTCTTTCTCTGGGGAAGGGTTTCGTGCTAGAATTTTTTCGGTTTCTGTGGGGCCCAGAGTCACGAGGTGTCATGTCTGTGATTCAGTGTCAGTACCTCGTCCCGCTCCCCTCATCTCCGGTGGACCCGCATCTCCCCGTCGCCTTTGTGTCCTTTCCGCCTCCGTTTCTGGCCCTTTCGCTCTCATCTTTGGGCGCTTTGTGTAGCTGCCTTCTTTGTCTCCGCCTCTCCACGTCCCTGCTCCCTTCCCTCCCTCTCCTCCCTCTCCTCCCTCTCCTCCCTCCTCCGGTTCTAAGAAGCCTTCGCTTCAGGGGCCTCAATGTTTCAGGTGTGTGGGGTGTGATGAGAGTGGGGTGGGGGGTGGCGGGCGGCCAGCTTGCCAAGCTGTGACTCTGATCACCCCCTCTTCAGAGCAGTCATTCATATTTATGAGAGTAAAAGAATGGCCCCAACCCAAGGATGTGGGGTTAGGGATTGGGTGGCAAATGCTGACCCTCTTGCTGGAGCTTGGTGCAGGAGATGCCTGAACTACATTTCCCACAGTGCCCTAGAGGCTGGGGGCTGCCTGTGCCTCTGCCTAGACACCTTATGGGAGTTAGAGTTTGAAGAAGCCAGGGTGGAAGGCACTGTACTGGAGGGTGGGAAATGGTCAGAATGTGGAGGAGGGTTCGGAGCCAGTCCACAGCCTTGGTTGGTCTGGAACGCCTAACCTACTTTATTTCCAGTACTCACCTCCCCCAGGGCTTAAGGACCTTGGAACCTTTGTTTGTGTCCCTCAAAAAGGAACAGAATCGGAGGCAGTGCTTGAGAAGAAAAGATACAGGATGAATTGGAAAATTCTTCCTTTCCTCCTTGTGACTCTGGGAATTCCCCACCCTCACCCCTAGTCCGCATCTCCCAACCATAACCTTATCTGAGATGTAGAAATGCTATTTGGAAATAATATCCCAATCCCAAAAGCAAGGGACGGAAACTGGAGTTTAATGGCTTGAATTAGTCAGATGAGTTCTAGTCTACAGATTGTTCACACTTTGTCCATCTCTTTTGGAGGCAGTAGAGATTGCTAGAGTCACCAAACTTGTATTTTTCTAGGACCCAGGAAGAGCTGATTCAGGTCAGCTGGAGAAGCAGATGGGAGTCAAGAGCTAATCTGCTCATCTCTGGGACTCCTCGTTCTCAGAACCTGATGCAAGGGGTCTGGTGCTTGGGCTGGAGTGAGGGCTGGCTCTGTGTAGTTCTGTGTATCAATGTAAAGCTAGCAGACAGTTGCAGGCTGGGCAGTGAGGGTTCCTCTAGCAATCCCATTTCTGGTCCTGCATCAGCTTAGCCCACCTGGGATGTTTGATTCCTATTAAGTAAGTCTCCTGCTTGCTGTATACACTGGATTTGGGGATCTACTTACATCAAAAAGAGTACTTCCTCACTGACCGAGGAGCCAGAAAATAACTTTAGCCAGGCTCTGTCTACGCTGAGTCACCTTGAACAAGGTCCTTAACCTCTAAGAACCCTTAGTTTCCTTACTGTGAACGGAGTGGGTTGAACCTGATAGTCTCTAATAGGCCCAGCAGGGGCTTAAAATCCAACAGAGCCTGGATTCTCCCCCTTCTCTCATCCTTGTATTGTATCTAACATGGATTTAACTGGGAGAGCCTTAGATGTTGGAATCAGAAAAAATCAGAAAAGAAAAAGGGAGATGGAACTCTTGTTTTGGAGCTTTGTTTGCATAGCCAGTATGCTGCATGTATGTAAGCTGTGTTTATGTATGGAAGCTGAAACCATCCCCAAACTACCCCTTGGTGCCACTGCTGGTCAACCTTTCCCAAACCTAAGTCATATTTTTGTAAAACAAAACAAAATGATCAGACAAGTAAACGCTTCAGCCAAGCCCCAGTATCCCAGTGTAGTTGGTCTGTGTGCACCTAGGGTGTTGGTTAATGAGGCTTAATGTAGGTTATCTGGGGCAAGCATTATAATTGATGGAAAGAAAGAGGAGTGGGAATTTTATTGGTTCATTTTGTTGGTCTGGTGGAGACAGGTCTGGAAATTGAGGGCTTCAGGACATGGATAGGGGATTTTCGCTTTGATTCTGCTAAAGATCCAATAGAGAGAGCCCTTTTCAAAATTATCACCTAGTCTTGGAGTGGAGCCCAAAGGTCCCTATGGGAAAGGCAGGGAATAAATTAGAACAGGAGGAAGGAAAGGATGTTTTCATTGGCCTGGGAGGAACAGCTTGACATTTTCTTTTTTTTTTTGAGACAGAGCCTCAAGCTGTCACCCTTGATAGAGTGCCGTGGCATCACAGCTCACAGCAACCTCCAATTCCTGGGCTCAAGCGAGTCTCTTGCCTCTGCCTCCCAAGTAGCTGGGACTACAGGCGCCCGC